>MQRK01251528.1:25254-36639 GCA_001938485.1 Girardia tigrina | reverse complement strand
AACATCTAAAATATCAATTTTCCATCTGGGTGGGAGAAACACATTTCCAAATACTAAACTCAACATACAAATTCAACAAACCAATTTCAACATACCAAATTTAAAATATTCCTCACACAAATAAAATTAATTTATTCCATTTATATAAAATCTAAGGAATTTTTAAAACCTAAAAAATAATTTATTATATCCTATACTATTTTCTTTGAAATTTTCATTTAATCCAACTTTTTATTATGTATTGAAAATATATTCTAAGCACCATAAAATTATTTTTTTCCTTTATATAAACATCTAATTTTAAAATTAATTTGTAAAGAAAAACAATTAAATTTCTTAAAAATATTTTTCCAATAGCTTGTTATTATCAGCATACGTTATAACTTTTATTTAGTTTATTGTTTCTTTTAAAGTTTTTATTTTAAAAATTTCAACTAAATATATCAACTTTTTGAAAGTAAGTTTTTTTATTTTAAACTCTGTTTGTGTCTTATATAATTATTTACTTTTGTAAAAAAATTAAATTAATAATAATAAATTATTCCTAGAATTGAAAATTTCAATTAACTCCTCATAGTTTTCAATACTTATTTATTTTTTTCGTCCTATTAAACCTAACAAAATTAAAGTCATAAAAATAAAATAAACTATAATTAAAAAATATTTTTGTTTTTTTTGTGATATAACAAATTAATTTTTTTACCCTTTTTGTCTTTTACATTTAACTCATCTATCACAATCGAATTTTATTAAACGTAATATTTTAGGGATTTTCCCAAGTGGAACCGGTTACTTTTTTACTACTTGATTAATGTGTAATTATTTATATTATTAACCAGAGCATAGGAATGTCAAAATATTGGAAGATAATTTATCATTAAAATTAATTTTATTTAAAAATTAAATGCTTAAAACGAGATTAAAATTAGACTAAAATACCGGTAAATAAAATATTTTATTTATTTTTTTAATAATTTAATGGAATTTCTCTACTACGAAAAAGAAACTGAGCTTGGTATTTGTTTTGATCTATACTTTCCTGCATATTCGGAAACTTGGTTAACTACTTATTAAAAATATAACTCAAAATCCAACGTTTATAAATATAAATAAATAGCACTTTATATAATAATGATTAAAAAAGCGTTTTTCAATATAAAAATCCCTTCATCAGTAAATCCACACAATGTATTAAACTAAAGCATTATACGGGACTATACAATAGTTGGAAAATATTTTACAAATAAATCATTGAATTAAAATGAAATTATTTCCTTTTTAAAAATTAGGCAAAAATACTCTAAACGCGATCAATTCTATTGGTAGCTATTAATTGCTGTTTGAGAAAACGATAAACAGTATGTGATTATCTTGAACTGTCCGAATGTGTAATTATATTGGATGTGACCAGTCTCAAACTTGGTACAGTTTACAGAAGACACTTTTCACTCATCTAAACCTGCTTAATCATAAACTACAAAGGAAAGGAAACATATTTTTTTCGATGTTAAAAGAAAAAATAACATTCAAAAACAAATTATTCATTTGCCCATGATTTTGAAAGAAAAATATTGTTTCACTCTCCAGGCTTGCTGAAGCACCGGCAAGAAAATAATTTCCCTATTGATAAACACCATTTTAAAACAATAGTTTTAAATATGAGAGAAGCTTTACTCAGCAGGTTTCAGAAATTTAAAAACAGCAGAGCAACTTACGCATTTTTCAAAAATTTTCTTAATGCCACGATAATTTTCTCCTTTTGAAATGGACATTGGTAGCTTTGAAATACAATTGCTAGATTTAATAAACAAGGAGATAAATTCAAATTCAAACGTTTTTGTGTGTGAATTAGAAATATTGAAGAAGAAAAAATATGATCTTAGTTCACAACACAAGTGGTCTGCGTTGAATGACCTTGATAAAGAAGACATGGTCATTTTCACCTTTTGGAATAGTATTCCTGACTCTTACAATCAGCTGAAAAAACTCGCGTTTGCTGTTCTTTCCATTTTTGGTTTTTCATATATATGTGAACAATCTTTCTCAAGCATGAACATTATCAAGAGTAAACTGAGACGTCGTCTTATTGATGAGAACTTGGAATCATGCCTAAAATTAAAAAAAACATACAAATCTGACTTACCAAAACTTACCCAAACAAAGTTTACTAAATGAGCAGATTTGGATTTGCTCATTTAAATGAGCAAATTGTTGTAATGTTCATATTTAGCTCTGTGATAAATATTCTTGAATGGTGATAATTGTATGTTGTTTGATATGTTGTTTTAGAATTGTGTTTCTTCTCCCCCCCAGGCAAAAGATTGACATTTTAAATATTTTAAAATGTCAGATTGTTCAATCAATTATTAAAATTTTAATAATCAACTTTAAAATTAAATTAATATTTCATAGATAATATTTTAATAATAATTTTCTTAAAATAAATGAAACTTATTTTTAATTTAAAGTATAAATTATTTTTGTAATAATTAAATTGTAATTTAAATTTGTTCGAATAATAACATGTTAAAGAATATTATTAAATATTATCAATCAAGAACGATGAAGAGCTACGCAAGATTTACGGAGAATTGTTCTAATAGCAATTCAAATTGTGATACAAATAAATGTAGTGAAAATTCAATTAATGTTCTCAATAGGCTCCTTAGCATAAAATAATTTGCCGACCACTGGTGTAGGCAAACAGAAAAAAATCATCAGTCTTAAGCTTTCGTAAAAGGTCCAAAAATTAAAAATAAACGGATGTTTTTAATAGGTTTCGCTTTCAAACAAAAGTTAAACATACAAAAATAAGAATACAATTATTATTTATGGTTTAATTAAAATCTGATCGCGAAGCAAATATCATAAATAAGTGAATTGTTGAACAGTCGAAGGGTAAATGGACATCCTCGTCATTTCATGAATAATCAATGATATAGACGCCGGTGGATAAGTCCATCAAAAAATCGTTTTTCTATTATTAAAAATTATCTCATCCTTCAAATTAATAAATAATTATATGTAATAATTCTAATGAGTTAAAATTTACTGAATTAATGTACGAAAATATAATAATAATAATTCCAAAAATAAGATTTAATAGTCAAACTAAATTAGTTATGATCATTATTTTAGGTAAATGTTTGGACATTGATATTATTATTAAAAAATATAATTAATTTACATTATTAGAATTATACATTAAAATCACTTATAAAATTTATTATTGTCAATTAATATTAAGTTTTCATTGACAATATTTTTCAAATTGCGGAAGAGAGCACGAATTAAAACTTCTTACGAGAGAATAAATTTTATGGATAAACAAAATTAAAACTGCACGTAATGAATCTAAAGTGGAACACTTCTTAAATAGTCAAATACATATTTAAATTTGTAAAATGACATTAAACAACTCATTAGAATTCCTGATATGAAAAAATCATTTCTCCATACAAACAGAGGCGGAACGACACAGGGACCCGCGGGGGGCCCGGGCCCTACCCCAAATATTTTGCGAACTTGAAAATTGACCTGACATTTTCAACTCCAAATCATAATAAAAAATAAATGATTCATTCAATCTGTAATTCTATATACAGTGTTATAATAATTTATTAATTTCTTAATTATTGTCAAGTGATGGCGGTACCACCCTGTTGTAAACACAATAACACGAATAGAAATAAAATATATGGTTATGCAAGCAAAATACTATACAACTCTACGAGAACGTTCTATTAAATGACGTATTTTAGAGAAAGCGAACCAGTAAATAGTTCGCTTCTGGGATAGAGCTTTGGAGTCAGGTCAAGTATTCGACAAGCATGCAAATAGTGATCAACCTTTTGTTAGCATTCAGCGCTGGACCGATTTCAAGAACATTACACCGATTGATGCTCAATTAGCTGACTTGAGGTAGCGATCGTTACAACTGTGAAATAAAGAACGACACATCAATCTTCCACTTTTTTGATATAACTAATACCCTTTCAATATTGAAGCTTCCTATTCGGGTTCACGATAAAAAAGAAAATTCAAGAAACAGGAGTTTTTCTTGAAATTACTCCTTTAGTAGGGAGATGGAATAAAAACCTGGAAAGTCATTTAAACACAGCTTCAAATTAACTTGGTAACCCAAGCTATACACCCTCCAAATTGCAAAATGATATGATTAAAACTCTCGGTCAGTTGCTGGAGGATGTTATAGCCTTGTATTTATTTCATAGCCATATGTTTGGATACTTCGCCTGACCTTAGTAAGAAAGATTAACTTTATTTTTTTCTTCGATATGTTAGCCCGTCTAGATACATTACTGAGGCATTGCTGGATATACTGCATCTCAAAAACTATGCCGCAGTGAATACATTCGATGAGCTGAGCGCTGTTCTCAAAAGGCATGAATTATTTGATTACAGAGCATGCGCAGCGCTAGCGTGATTGCGATACCCCGGCGGTGGATGCGGGCTTCGTGTCCGGGGGAATTTAAATGCATCTCACTCGATAGATTTTCCGCTCCTCGGCCATTCGGTTTGCTGTTCTCGGCTCTCTTGGTGTTCTTGGACAGGTGCAGCCTACATAACCACTCTGGGAAAAAACTGCGATGGAAGGACACCAGGTTTGATATCGATCGGCTGCCCTGTCCATTTGTTGATATTGATCACGTTATTTTGCCGAGGGAATCACGATAGAGAATGCTCGGCAACTTCTCACTCATATACTTTAAGAGCAGACTCTCGTCAACCGAGTAGCAAAGATGTACAGATTCTCCATAGATTGACCGAAAAAGAGCAGCGGTAACAGAACAACGTTCTCAAAATCCTTTTCGATATTTGAGCAAAAATTATCAGACAGAAATGTTTTTGAAATTTTTCGATGAATATTGAGGATGAAATTGGCGACATAGAGACTATCAATATTATCACCAGAACAAAAATGAAAATCGAAAAGCAAAAACTTAAATTTTTTGTTTCTCAAACAGTCGCCTTTAGCATGACTCGTTAACTGTTAATAACTTATCATCTTTCCTCTGCCACATCTATCAAAATTTAACAGTCCACATGTTTTTTCATTGTTTCTCATGCTCATACAATAGAGTATCTCAAGGAAAATCCACTCTTGTCACACTTTACCTTTGGACGCTCCTTCATCATTCAACAATTTTACGTTAGAAAATTGTATCATTTTGTTAATTAAAAAAACTCAATAACTCCGAAATACTTTATTTTCTATTATTTCGAAACGACAAAAACAATAGCGATTCACGAGAGAAAACAGTTTTTTTTTGATTTGACAAATCCAATTTCAATTAAACCAAAATTCACTTAAATTTAAACTTTTATCGACACATCCATCTTTTTAACATTTTTAAAATTCACCATCATAACTTATTTTTAATTAAAATGTTTAAATAAAAAAAACAGTTTTTCACAAATTAGTTTTTATCTTTATCAAAAATAATTATTAATAATAATTTCTTCCTTTTTTAACATAAAAACACTTTTCACTTTCCTCTTTACATAAATTAATTTTTAACTTCCTTTTTTTGAACAATCCTCACCCAAAAATTCTGCCTTCTGAGTATCCAAAATAACGCACAATACAACGAACAAAATGAAACCACAAAAAAACATTTAAAATTCAAAGCCATTCGAATGCTCAGTGAAATATTTATGTCCGATATTTGCATTAAATTTGGAAAACCTGAACAGAATATCAAACTCCTTCGGCCATTTCCCGCTCACATATCGCTTTAGTTCTGAATCAATTGAAATTAACGATTGTCGGCGATTTAAGAATAAGTGCATCAAGATCCGCTTATTGAACAATTTTGATTTAGATAGTCACCAATTCTTGACACTTATTGGCCGCTGAGATTAGGATGTCTCTCTCTCCGACGCTCAAAAATAGCTGGAAAAACAAAAGCTGTCACGCGTCTTTATAACGTGAAGTACCTAAAGTACGGTTTTATGAAGTCCCCGAAAGATGATCGCATTTCGCTTTGCCTCCTTTACTAGAAATCATTTTCAAACGAGGTGATGAAGCCTTCAAGAATGAAGGAACATCTGAAGAAGGTGCATACAGATAAAGAAAATTCCGATGTCTAATTTTTTAACAAGCTACTGTCCATTTTCGAAGCTCGTCTAACTATTTCCTTTATTTTCAAATCGCATGTATCAATGTTACAAGCAGGACCTCTAGCCATTTAAGAGATATCTGTTCTAATTTCAAAATCTAACCCTAAGCCACATGTTGTTCCAGAAAAACTCATTCGTCTATCTATAGAAGTTGTGATGAAAACCATGCTGAAGAAGATTCCCAATGAAGTCTTTTCCAATCTGTTATTGTCAAATAATTTTTTACATCATCGAATTGATGAAATTGCAGCAGATGTGGAAGAACAGTTAGTGAACACCTTGAGACATGTCAGCTTCGCCTTGCTAGTGGACGAGTCCGTTTTTCGAGACAATGAAGTAATTCTGCTAGCTTATGTCCGCTCTTTACAAAAAGATCATATGAAGGAAGAGTTTCTCATTGCAAAACCTCTGGTCACTGACACTACAGCGAAGTCAATATATGATGAAGTGATTGGATTTCTCGATGAAAAAAAATCCTTGTTTAAAACATTTTTACATGTACCAGCGAAACTGCTCCCGCCATGATTGGACATCATTCCAAATTCATGGCTCGTTTACAAAAGTGCACCCCAGGATTGTTTAAAATTCACTGCATCCTCCACCGACAACATTTGACAGTCAAACAACTAAGTGAAGCCTTGCATGACGCTTTGCAGTTGGTCATACATGCCGTCAATACCATCAAAGCGAGTGCAAAAATAGATCGACTCTTCAGTCAACTATGAGTGAAAGAGGATGAGGAATATGTCCAACTTCTTCTTCATACAGAGATTCGCTGGCTATTTAAAGATAAATGTCTTCATCGCTTCGTAGCCCTGTGTGAAATTGTGTCTTAGTTTCTAGCAGATAAAGCCTAATTTCAAGAACTGACAAAGCCTTATATGAAGCACCGCATCATCTACCTTACGGATTTTGTATAAGTTGGCGATGGAGTCAGTGCAATATGCTAAAGTGGGCGATTCCAAAAAAAGATTGGGAAACACTGATATAGGTCTTCAGGCCCCCAAAATTTTCTGTCTGCGTTCCCCCACTGCATACAAAATTGTTCCACCTTAGACTATTAATTGTGTGTATAAGATAAGAAGTTTGATTTTGTACTGAAAAAATTATTATTAAAACAATTTACAATTATTTTGGGAATCAGATTACAGAAAATCAAATTATTTAAAATCAATTTTTTATCAATTGAATTTCAAGTTATTGATGAGAATTCAATAAGACATTTTCGTATGAATTCTGTTTGATGATTGTGAAGAGAAATCTGAAATATTTAAAATTGAGTATTCTGGCAATTCGTTCAAATTATATTTAATCAGAAAATGTGATTATTGATTTATATTGTCAGTGCTGAAATGACGTGTTTCTTTCAAATTTTTTGTAAGTATGAAAGGTATAAATTCTAGATTTCAGTTTACCCCCAGCGAAATCATGTTTTATCCCAAATGGGGTAAATACCTATGGGTTTAAAATCACTGGCATAAAACATATTCCAAAAATTATTTGTGAAAATAAATATTTTAGTCACTTGCATACTACTAAAATGCTTCTACTATACAATGCTTTTTATTAATATCTGTTTAGAGGAGTATGAAGACATTTACTTGATCGTTTATTTTTAGATTGACGATTTTTATATGGAATTAGCAATTATATAATGTTCAACCATTATTACCTGCAAACAACTGTAATACAAAGCTTATTTTGAATTTTTAAATTTATTTATAGCCTTATTGGCAACCATTTTCTTTCAAGCGCGGATTCAGGTTAGTTAACTGCCAGAAACTGTAAATATAATTTTCCAAAAGAAAGTTTTACAATTGGTACATTCAATGAATGAATTTTGAGAGATAGACAAGTCATACTTAAGATTTTTCATTCTAAAATTTACGCTTAAAACTGCACTCTTCAAATTTATTATGAGGGTTAAAATGACATTATTTATTTTTATTATTATTAATATCAAAAATATAATGATAATTATTATTGTAGTGAACCCCACTAACATATATATTTTTATTATATAATAATTTTATATATATATATATATATATATATATATATAGAAATCGATATAAATTTCAATTAAATATTTATTATTAATTCCGAGTTTCCGTATTGTATATATTAACTGCCAAATTACGACAAAGGTAAACTTATTAATTTGGTCTTTACAACATTGTGAAAGTAATCTATTACAGCAAATCTATTCCATTCAAGTAATCCTAATCATTAAGAAGATTGAAGAAAATAATCAACTCAATTTTTTCTAATTAAATCATTTGTAAGGTGTTGTCGATCCTGGGGTCCCTCTGTATCACTCCAGACTATACACTATCCTCTCAATCTCCAATATCCTCTAATTTCAAGTATTTTTCTTGAAAGTTATTCGATTTCAGAATTTTCAGAAAAGAATAAAGAAAAAGAACTCCTTTGAAATATCTGTAGTGCAACTAAAAAGAAAAAAATAGATCGAAAATAATAATTCCATTATATTCAAAAAGAAAAGTATATCTACAATCCTATCAAGAACTATATATTATAGAAACAACTACTTTTCAATTAATTCCTAGTTTCTCATAATATCGAGTGAATATTCGGGATCACAGAAATTCGAAAATATTCTCTATCACCGAAACTGACGACATTTTAAAGTTTCTAATTATTTTTAAACTATTCTCCACATCACTTTCTTTCCTTTTGCGTATTTAGTGATCTGGTAAATACGTTCTTCTTTTTCTGTTTCCTTTAATCAATTGTTATGTTACTAATTAATATTAATTATTATTAAAAAAAAGAAAATAAAATATTTTGAAACAATTTATTTTTATTTATTGGTTAAAGGTAATCGTAACAGAAGAACATTTATTCCGTTTGTATTACTTTTACAATTATTATTGTTTCGGAATTTCGAGACTAGATTTTTATATATGTTCACTCATGGGCTCTTTCATCTACATATAAAGGATGTAATGACAGCCTTAATAAATTAAACAAATTATTATATGATAACGGATATTCAAAATCGATAGTGGAGAAATTAACAAAGGAAACTATTGATAAATTAATTGACAAAAAAAATAATACTACAATTTTATATGTTCAAGATCAAGAGCAATCTTGCAACCCTAATGATAAAAGTTTGGAAATTGGTTATGTGTTAACTGTATTATATTCAGAGCGGTTTAAAATATTTAAAAATTATATTTTGAAAGCGTTTGATAAGGCATTAAGTTTAAAAGTAATATCCCATACCCAGAAAATTGAAAGCATGTTCGACAATAAATCTCCAACGCCATTAGGATTGTGTTCGGATCTCTTTTACCAATATACATGCAATGGGTGTAACGCCACATACATTGGAGAGACTTCACGTCATCTCTGTAAGAGAATCCAGGAACACATTCGCAAAGGTGGAAGTAACATTGCAGGACATAGAAGACATTGTAAAGTAGATATAAATTCACAACACTTTAAAATTCTGTGCACTCAATTTAAAAATTATTGGGAGAGAGTGACATGTGAAGCGTTATATATAAGATCTTTGGATCATAAAATTAACGTTCAAACTGCATTTTCTACAACTTTGTTGAGAGTTTTTAAATGATGTACTGATGACGTATTTATTACATAATCATTAACTGCACTATATAAGTAAATTTCGTTTGAAAAGTCATTTGTTCTGACGATGACGGTTAAACCATCGAAATTAATAAACTTTTTATGTGTTAATTTGTCAATTTTATTTCAATTTATTCACAAATATAAATTATTTACTGAATATGACTTCTCCATGCATGCCACTATTTAAAAATTAATGTACATGTAACAAGGTCATATAATGTATAACAAAAGTGGAATGCAAAATGTGATAGTCCTCAAAAAACAGGAAAATGAATTATATAATTTATGATTGATTGAAAGTTTTTTCACTGAAGGAACGCTTCCTTAAATTCTACCTTGTTAACGACTTTCCATTGGCATGATTTCTTGGTGGAATTGAAACTGTCTCAAAATTTGTTTGAAAGTAGTTCAGATGGCTACATAGAAAATAAACTTTTACACTGATGTCAGCTCATTATTTGTAATTTAATGAAAAAAATTACATCAAACTTTTTATGATTCATGAACTTATCATTTTCTACGAAGTTTTCAACAGTGTTTGTAGATGCCAGTCATACTGCTCCTACTTTAATAAATTCTTAATCTAAATCTAAAGACTATAAAAAATATCATGCTTAAGTTTAATATAACTTACACCTGGAGGCTCGCACCAGAGAAGCAAATGTATTAAGGACAGTTGCTTTCCTGAAGTAAAGCTTTAAAAACTGCTTCATTTTAAATCTAACTTTGTATGATGAGCGGACAAAACTTTACGGGGGAGGTATGAAGTGTCATTCACAACATTTTTATTCTTTGGTAATAGTATGGTTTTCTAGACCATTTATTCTTCTTCCAGAGAATACTTCTACTTGTGCTGTTCCACTCACACATTATGAATTATATTATCTGTTCCGAAAAGGAATTTCAAAGAGCAGTAAATTTATCAAAATCTAATCTACATGACATTAAATTTTAATATTTGATTTGAATAGGAAATCAACGGGGACCGATGTGATTTCTTGATACCGATACTTTATCTATTCAAATATACTATGATAAATCACAGCAAACAGACGAAAAGATAACTTATGAGTCCGTGGATACTGTAATGAATGTAGACAGAACTGTTAATTATCAGTAAATCTTGAATTCACTTGATTTGCAATGTCGTCACAAGTTTCATATTCGAAAATTGGCGAGGCTTTCCTTCTCCTTCAAAACAATTATCCATCAAGACTTTGCCATCAACAAATTATAAAGGCAATCTTTACAAGAAAATGGACTACATTGGAAGAATCTATGCTTCTCAAGTGGAGAACTTCAAGGGGTCTGTTTGTGCGTGGGAAAATTATTTTATTTATTAGTTTGTGCATCAGATGGAAGGACAAAAAGTATTGTATATCAAGAGGCTCTTCAAAAAATATATTTGTTAATTAACCTTAATAAATATAAATTCATAAATTTTTATATTTTCTGTTTTTTCTGACAACAATCGTAGTTCTCAAGTATTATATTGTGCTCCTGATGCACTTTTCCTTAAATTAAAGAACAAAAGCAAACCTCCCCGCAAATGCTGTTTTGTTGGAACGTAATTTGACATTTTGACTGTAATAAAAAAATTTGTGTGTTTACTAAAATTCAATA
>MQRK01251528.1:0-25236 GCA_001938485.1 Girardia tigrina | reverse complement strand
ATAAATAGATATGAGGTTAGTAACAAATTCGAAATGAGGTAACAAATATGAAATGAGGTAACAAATACGAATATAAGGTTATTTCGTAACAAATACGAAATTAATTAGTTGTACACCTAATACAAAAATTATAACGTGCTCCTGAAAAACTGAAGTATTTTGAGTCATATATTACGACAAATAAAAGCACAGCTTCCCATTTACAAAATTATGATCCTCAGTGTAATCTTTGACACATAAAAAACCAAAAAAATAATTCTAAATTAAAAGATATTTATATCAACTACCGATATATTTTTTTAAATAATTTCGCTTTCTTTTGTTTTTATTCATTATAAGTTTCTGAATATATTTCAGCTTACATTTACAAAAAATATCCTATGAAAACAAATTCTAATAAAAATATTTTAAAGCAGAAGAGCTCGTTTTCAATTTAAAAAAATCTGCAATTCAAAACAAATTAAAAGGTGGGTGCCCCACAAATTGAACAAAAATAAAAAATTGCTGCTCAATAGTGTCATCTTTTTTATTTCAATGCAAAAAACGATCTGTAGCTCCACGGAATCGTTCTTTTTCTTTTTGATCATAGCCGTTGGGCCATGGGTGCACCAAATTATAAACAAGCCTTCGCCACATCTCTCTGTTTGTAGCTTCTTTTCTCAGACATTCCATACTCAATCCACTCCATTCTTTTAAATTGTCTATCCATTGTCTCTTTGGTCTTTCTCCTTCCACTCTTCGCTCAATCATAACCTTTGCTAGTGTTTGTTTTTCTATTTGATGTCCGTAGAATTTCAGCTTCCTTCTTTTCTATTGATTCCGGTCTATTACCTATTACGTACTTTTACGGAATCGTTACATTCGTTAAATTTTGGATTCTCTACGACAACCAACAATTTTGGCTCATTGGTGGGACTACAATCAAGCTCTCTAGCAATTCCCTAAATCAGATTTATAATAAAAGAAGATTATAATTACTGTTTTGCAATCCGTGGTTGGTTTGATCTACCACACTCTGCTGAATCTGAATGAAACATTTGCAACAGAAAAATACAGTCAAAATCAATGAATTGCATCAAAAGCTTTAATAAATGTGCCCAGAATTGGTCAAAAGAAAATGACCAATTCTTCTTCAGAATAATTCCCAACCGCATGTCGCTAACTCATCTTACAAAAGGTGAACAAATTAATCAATAAGACTCCGCATCATCAACCATACTCACTGGATCTCTCATTTTGCACTACCGTTTTAATCAAGCATCTATACAACTTCATCAAGGAGAAGTGCTTCAAAAACCTTGATTGTAACGCTTTGATGAACTCCCGAAGACGGGATTTATACGCCCTCGGCTTAGACAAATTTGTTGTCCTTTGGAAAAATTATTTATATTGTAATTGTTTAGTTTTGATTAATAAAGTTGTTTCTAGTTTAAGTTGTACAAATTAGAATTAAGTTTGAAAAACCTGCACTTCTTTTGCAACAACCTAATATAAATAAATAATTATAAAACTATTTATTTGTGTATTGAATAATAGAAATTACTTTATTTTAATTTAACAACAGAAATATAATAGTAACAGTTAATTTTATTACCTTTTATATAATTATTTTTAACTTTTATTATTAAATAAACTATAATTTTTAAAGTAATTCTATTTAAACTAAGCTGAATTTCATTTTATTATTTTAAAACTCCATTATCATAATTAAATCGTAAGATTACAATGTGGGCGACATCAAGTTGTATCAATGAGTATTTTAATGGGTTTTATTTGGTTTTAAACGATGTTTCCACGAGGCTCCAAAACATGACACGGACAAAATACCGATATTTTGTTTTTATTACCCTAATATTTTAGTAATTTAAATAACATAAAAAAGGATGAGAATATCACGACATATATTTCCTAAAATAAAAATTTGGATAATGATTAATTATAAAATTGTTAGTCGCGTTTCTGCAATTGTCGTTATCAGAAATTTCACAATTCATGTTTGACACAAAAATTTATTAATATTACAAATATAGATTTTCGAAAAAATTTTCGTTAGTTAAATTTTTCAGTTCGCCAACTCCTTAATTAATTTCGTTTAAATCGTTATCCTAAATTTTATCCTAATTTTAATTTTATCAATTTTAATTTATTGTATTCTATAACTTTTTTGAAATCTTTATTCATTTAAACTTGTTAATTCTAAATTAAATTTAATTTATATTAACTCTAATTTCTTTCAAAATAATTTCGTTTTACATTATAAATTTTACGCCGTTTATTATTCTTATTTTAAAAATTTTCATTAATTATTTTCCTATTAAAATATATCGACTTTACTTGATCTAAATGTGAAATGTGTTTGTTTCATCAATTTCAGAAATTATTTTTTAATCAATTTATACATTTATTATGAATAATTTTCAAACAAAATTTTCAAATATATTCTTAATTTAATTGTTTTAATCAATCCGCCGATCTAGTTTTTCAACTAATTTTTCATTTATTCAAAATTTTAATCAAATCAAAACAATTTTTAATTTTAAAATTTTAATAAAAATATTCATAACAATTATTATTTTAAGTTTATTTAATTTTTTAATAAAAATATTTAATTTTTAATTTTTTTGTATATTTTAATCCTTTTATACTGTTTTTTAATTCGGTTTTTCAAATAAAATATGTTATGCTGTTTTTAATTTTGCGTTTTTAAAAAAACAATTTATAATATTTTTACTTTTTTTTGAAATATTTGAAAATACATTATATTTAATATTCATTTTTCATATTTTAAATATTTAATTTTTCAATCATATCCTTAATTTAATTCAAAATTTTAAAAATAAATTTTTACAATTATTAATATTTTTTTAATAGAATTAGAATTTTGACTAAAATTATTACTTTTAAAAGTAATTAATCAGATATGTTTTGATCAACCCATTTTTCTACAAAAATTAAAAATATTTAAGAAATCATTCTAAGTATTAATTAAAACTTTTGAATTTGATTTCAATTCCAAGTAATTTTTTTAAACTATTTAAATTTTGATCAACAAACTAAAAATTAACTAAATCATCATATTAAACTTTTTAGATTTTAAAATTTTTTTGTTTTATATTATTATTTAATTTTTTTTAAATTTTCAAGTAAAAATATTTTTCGTATAAATATTTTAAAAATGGGGATAGATTGTATTGTAAACTCAAACAACGTTTATAATTATATGTTGTTGTTATTTTCAACTGTCATCATCAAACCAAAAATAATCTTTTCTATTTAAACAATTATTTCTATGTTGAACAATATTACTAGCACTTTCCTTCATCTTTGTCAACCGATTTAGGAACACAATCGAAGGGAAAATGATTGTAATATTGCTCAACATAGAAAGAATTATTAAAATAGTAAAGTTTATTTTAGTGATTTTTGGATTTTGTGTTCCAAATTTTATAATTATTTAGAGAGGATATATTTGAATCAGTAAGGATCAAATCCTTTCATTCTAAAATCAATATGCTGTAGCACTAGAATAATTCAACAACGACACAACGGGTATAAAATATATTAAAAAAACACGCGTTTCAAATTATCCCACAAAATCAAGAATATTAAAATAAAGTTTTAATAATCAATATACATCTCCCCAGATTCGGAAGAATTCTAACTAATCCCATGTGACATAATAACAAAATCTCCTTGAAGGTCGGCACTCATGAATTATCGATTCCGTTTTGTTGTGAAGAGTCGTTGAGATCCGAAACACTCAGTTGAAATCGCGGTCTTAGATCAGCAACATGGCGCAACAAGTCAATTTTCCTTATGGTTACTAAGAATTCGAATGGAGTTATTATCCCCCTTGATAACTCCTATTATTTTTCGTCGCACCGCTGGGCCTGACTTTTTCTCCCTCTTTGAACTTGGCTTAAAATTTATCTTCGCCAATATGATCTGTTGAGTTAACGACTAACTTCAACCGAGGTTTATACCCGTAAAAAATTTCGGTTGGGGGCCTATCGTTTTTTAATGGGGTATTATTCATCCAATACACAGCTTCTTGGATTCCATTCCGAGCTCTTGCGGCTAACGCCTTGACGATTCGATGACTAATTTTGATTATTCCATTACCATTCGGTCTATTTACAGCACAATATATGACATTGATGTTCCACGCCCTCATCTCCGATTTAAAGGTTTCAGAATGGAAAGACCAATAATTGTCTACCAACAACTCGTTAGGAGCTCAACGTTCATGGAAAATATTTCTCTAGTTCTTAATGACTTCAGAAGCTCCCTCGTCACTAATTTTTCTCCATATTGTAAACCTTGATGGTCCACAATCAATAATTGTAAGATATTTGGACTCTTCAAACTTTTAATCATCGATGGAAATTCTTCTCCAAATTTCGTCGACTTCAAGATTCTCTTTTTCCCATGGGACCGGTGCCGAATCAATGGATTGACAATAATTACATTGAAGTATGATTTGCTGAATATCTTTTTCACTGACATTGATTTTGAACTCCTTTGCTCTAGTCCTATATGCGTTCCGTTGTGAATTTCCTTAAATTTTTCGATGTCCGATTTTTTTTGTAGCAGAGCTGATATAATATTATCGGTCACTTCAATGCGGTTTATTGGAAACCATTTTTGAGGTATTCTCGTGAGAATATCTACATAATTCATCTCGGACCTGACGTAGACCATACACAATTTGAAATTATATACACTCATGATATCTTTTAGCAGGTTTAATCTTCTACGGATTAATAACTCGGAATAAGTCTTAATCTTGTTTCTTTGAGTGTCATCAATTACATTCTATATCCAACCACATACCACATGACTATCGAGTCTCAGCTCAATATCGGAAAAACCCAAGCGATTGCTTAATTTAACCTTTAACGGCCACTTCTAGCTCTGCTAAATTAATATGCCTACAGTCACTAACTTTACGGAGCTATGAAGCGTCCTCAATTCTTTGACAATCAACATTTAAACAGACTCCAAATGTCAATGAACTGACATCACACCAGACGGTGGGTCTATTTTTATTCTTCACAGACCAAATTCCTTTCTCACAATCATTTACCTTTATTCTTTCCACTATGTCCCCGATCGCTTTCTTCAACTCGTCATTTATCTGACTATCCCAGTCTCCGGTAGATTGCCGTTTAAGATACGAAGTTGCAATTCTTAACCAACCACAGACGGGGTTGATACCAATGACTTGACCACAAAATGAATACAGATTTCGTCTTGTTTTTACGTCTTCATGATTTAAATTTAATCTATTCGCCCGTCTCCAAAAAAACACACCGCAATCGTCTCGGTACACTTCTAGACCTGAAACTCTCACTGATATTTCTTGCTTAAATTTTTCAGGATCTTTCGAAACTAATCCAAATTTCAGTAAATGCTCCCTCACGCACTCTACTGATACTTTACTTTCATCCCCGAATATATTATCAATATACACGTCAGCGGTTTTATTAATATCAGGATCCATGGACAAGAATTTCTCCACTATTTTCGTTATAACCGTTGGTCCCACGTTTAAACCAAAACTCATTCTGGTTAACGAATATCTCTTATGTTTATACAACACCGTTTGATACAGTAACATTTCGTCTTCAACGAACACTTGAATATATGCGTCCTTCAAATCCAACATCGCACAATTGTCGGACTTTTTCTCCACTTCCGGAGCTTCTCACCACAGGCCGCACTATTTCCACTATACACCTCTACGTACTTATTGCTATTTCTTAAATCGAAAACAGGTTGAACTTTATCTTTATTTGTTTGAACTACCGGAAAGATGGGAATAGTACACTTAACGAGCCAAAATTTATATTCGTCATACAAAATAAAAAATCTCTTTTCGATCTACTGTTCTATAACTTCTTCGAATTTGACCTTTGATGATGCCCTGACATTGTAGGATTCACAACTATAATCAAATTTGAGTTCTTCTCCTATCGACCATTTCCATCTCAATTTCCAACACTTCTCATATGACACCTCAAAATTCTTCTCTGTTATTTTCACACAGTCGACTTGTTTTGAATCGAAGAATCCGCCGGGGTGCAATTCACTTTCTCTCAGCCCAAAACGGCATTTTTATCAATCTTCACACCTCCAAACTTCTGAATTACATCAAGACCTTTATAACCTGACAACATTTTATTAACAATAAAACCTGCCGTAGAACATTTTTCATCACCAATAATAACATTCAACTCAGCTTCCAGAGCTCCAACTCTACTACCATTCACCATAGTTATCGTCCTATCAAATTTCGATGGCTTTCCTACGACAATAGTTCTAGATGCACTATAGACTTTAACGTTGCCATTATTAAACCAACCACGTCCTCTAGTGATATTAGTTTGAGAAGCTACCATCGAGATCTCATTTCCAGCATTCCTTTCAACTTTCAACAACTCTCTAGTCCGCTTCAACATTTCGGGAAGCGACGCTACCTGACTTCGTCTGATTTCCTTTTCAACTCCGATCGGTAGACCATGATAGAATGCACATTGGACTAAACTTTCTACACTTCTTACTAGCTCATTGACGTCAGCACAATATTCATCTACGGTTTCATCATTCTTTAACCTGCAGTCTAATAACCGCTCGTATGAGTCGAACTCGTCTATACCAAACGCCTTAATTAAAGTACTCATTACCTGATCATAGTCTCTTTGTTTTCATCCATATTTTCATATATTTTAAAAATAGATTATTCCAGGAAAAGGCAACAATTTTTCCAACTCCTTCGAATCTCGAATTCTTTGAGAACCGACAATAATCTCGAATTTTGTTTTCCATTCTTTGATCGGAATCGACTTTCCGTCAAATTTTGGAATCACCGCTTACATCGTTTTAACGTCCATTTAGCCCGGATAGCTTGTAGCACTAGAATATTCGACAACGACATAAGAGGCATAAAATATATTCAAAAAACACGCGTTTCAAATTACCCCTCAAAATCAAGAATATTTAAACAAAGTTTTAATCATCACCATATATATGCAAACACCATCTTTTGTAGCTTTATTGAAAGTAATTTTATGATTGAGAAATTAAAAAATAACAGTACATAGATGCGAATATATCATTGTTAGTAAAGTGACAGCCATCGGATCAAGTTGTGACGGCCGATACCCCTTATTTATGCGGAGGTTCACCTGCCAGAAAGAACAACCAACGCCTTCGCTATCGGTCGTGATCCTCGCATGCCTAGTGTCCACCGGTCGAAGAATCGCTTTGGGTCGGTATTGCGGTCGGTGTGCGTCCGTTCTCCGTTGTACCCCGCCGAACATGGGGTGGTGGGTTTTACTTCCAAACGTGGGTGATCTCCACGATCTGCGCTCGCGACACCGGATGTTTTCGTTGAAGGGGCAACACATGCCGTTATTGCATCGCCAGTAGATAGGTGCCGGTATTATAGTCGGTCAGATCGGTTCCACAATTGATACGTATTTACTATCCTCAATTTTATGTCAAAAATGTCGATACAAGAAGAGAAACAAATAACGGCATTTAATTTTTATTTTGATTCAAAAAGTTGACACCAATTTGTAATTGTGTTGATTTAATAAAACAACAGTTAATTTTTAATGATAGTTTTTTTTTAAAAAAATTTTCTGTGTTTTCTCGAACACTACAGGTAGTTTAGTTTTATGATGACAGTGGATCTGTCGAAAATAATAACAATATATTACAATGAGATTTTTTAAATTTCTAAAAAGTGAAAAGAAATATCAAAAATAAAATAAAAATAATTATTAAAATTAAACAACTAATATTATTAAATGAGCAATATTGTATTATTACTATTAGCATTAATAATAATATACTTATTATTATAAGAATAAATATTCATTAAAACCCCGTAAAAATTATTAATATTATTTTTTTATACTTTGACTTTATAAAAAGCATATATTAATTTATGCATTTATTAAAATATATCAATCCTGCATCTTTATGAATAACAAATGTGTTTTCAGATAGTTTTTGGACTATACTTCTATTGTTTCAGGGGTCCCCAAGGACCTAGCAATAAATCATCTTTGTTGGGCTGCTGCATTAATGATTGTGTTATCTTTTATTCAATATTTTACAGTGACATCTTTGCTTCAAAGCAAGTTTTAAATTTTTTTTCTATTTTTCTTAGAAATAATAATAATAAATATCCTATCAAATTTTTTTCAGAATATAATTATAAATTAGTTGAATTATTGTCAGTCTTATGTTTGAAAAAAAAACTATGGTATTAAAACTTGGTTATTTATTTAGAACAGTAAAATAAATAAATGCTATTAAATTAGTTAATTTAGATTAATACTTTGTTTTATTTACCTCTCCTTTTTAAACTTTTATCTTAATCCATTAATAAATACAGTGTCGCTTAAATTAATCCTTGATTACATTTCTTTCATGATATTTAACTTTGGAAAAAATGTACTTAACCAACTTTTCTTAACATTTAACATATCATTAACTTAAACATTGAGTAAATTTATCAATAAAAATGTCTCATAAAAAAATAAAAATATTTATGTCGAATTTTTGAAGACATTTATTCATTAGGGGTAACAGATTATTTTTGAAGGATATTTATGTACTTTTTGATTTCATTTATTCCTTTAAGAAATGGTTGACGTTGCCTCGTGTGCTTATTTTAAATTGGTTGGTCTTTTCTTTTTCTTATATACTGTGCTCGTGAAAGACATATATACAAAGAATATTCATAGGAAAAAAGAACCGAAAATTTAAAGAAAAAAAAATATTATTTAACATCAACATTATTTATTCTACCTTCTTTCAAAGCAGCACATTCAAGTTTTCGCAGAATAAACGTCTTATAGATATATTAATTATACAACTTACTCACTTAGATAGTGAAGATGATATTTGTGGTCGGTATGAAGATAAACCACTTCTTATTAATATGATTGTTTGATGGCATTAAAACTCATATTCATGACAACCAAACCAACAACAGATTGCTTTGTCATTGAACTGCTTTAAAATTCAACAAAGCTTGCTTCGGTAGTGTCCTGTCAATTTGATCTGACAGTTTTCTTTTTCTACCAGATTTTCCATTTCGCTAAGTTCCAGTTTGACCAGTTTCTATGTATCTTTTGATGATACCCGATATATTTGATCGAGGGATATTCTTATCCAATGAAATTTGAATCTGTATCTTCTTCTCGTGATATTCTTCAATCATTATTTCACGGAAAACTAGTGGTGTGTCAATAAGATAACAATCTTGTTATATAAAATCAATGATCAATATCATTTTTTTATTGATATGACATAATGACGGATTAAATTGAGCGACTAGATTTTCGAAAGTCTTACATAAATATTTTAACTATTACTTTTATGAGATATTTTTATTGATAAATTTACTCAATGTTTAAGTCAGTGACATTTAAAAGTTGGTGTGGTAAATTTAATACAAAGTTAAATAACATGAAAAAAGTGTACTGACGGATTAATTTGAGCGACACTGTAGTATGGTTTTATCTTACCATACATTAAATAAAAATGAAAAATATCGTTAGTTTCTCTTCTTTGTAAAAAGAAGAATGGAATGGTACTGTACCTTTTTCGTCAAATAGGTTTTTAAAAAAACTGCCGAAAAAAATCTATAGAAATGCTATTTAATTTATCACATTAGCTGACATTAACAAGTTATCAAGGATATTTACCATTGTTAGTAAGATTTTTTTTTATTTTTACCACCACATAGAAAATTATGTGAGATAATACTTTTTTTAAACTTAAATATTCATGTACGTGTCGTCCCTTTCACAATAGAAACACGCTAAATATGTGTTAAAGAATTTTAAAGACACTCAAAGGAGGTTTTGATTTATTTGAGAAATATATTGATAAGTTATTAGTAATATAAGCACCCACAGATTCAGAATTGAAAAAGATCTGATAGGAAAACTCGATCAATTAACGTTAAGATAGATGAGAGTAGTATCAATTAATTGAGTTTTACCAACACTGTAATGTAAAATTGGATAAATAACATTATTAATTTTGATAAAAATACAATAATATATTATATAACAATAACTCTATAACAGATGGATAAAACGAAGAGTTGAAATT
This sequence comes from Girardia tigrina, assembly GCA_001938485.1. Lineage (NCBI taxonomy): Eukaryota > Metazoa > Platyhelminthes > Tricladida > Dugesiidae > Girardia > Girardia tigrina. The sequence goes on along the minus strand of MQRK01251528.1, from coordinate 15,099 downwards.
CTTTGATCACTGATAAAACAAAAATTTGTCAGGTTAAAGAAAATAATTTGATAACAATAATAATATATGCTACTTAGTTTTCTTTGGTAAGTTTTCTTTCAAATGAGAACTGATAACAAATTGTATTTTGTTTTACAAACGTTGAACGATAATTCTTAAGATTCGATAGTTTCCGGTTTAAATCTTTCTTTCTGATATTTATATAATTAGTAAAACTTTCTGTTCTTTATATTTATAAAATTGGAGGTAGTTGAAATTATTGACAATAATGTGGTTGGATCAAAGATAGTCGTAATAACAAATTAAATTTTATTCAGTCAGCAATATAATTTTTGAAATTTTTAATTTTTAATTTTTTAAATTTTTTAATTATTTCTTCAATTGCTATGCAATTATAATTCGATCGTTAATTTTAAATTTTAATAATTGTCTTTTAATTATTAACTTGCTGAAAGTGGGTAAATTATTTATTCTGTTTTGCTTGTTCTTTCCTTTATTTCTTGAATTTTCTTTAACTTTAGTTTTCTTCTTTGTGACTTGAATTAACTTGTTTTATTTGACCAAAAGGAAATAAAAATAAAATAATTTTTTTAATTAAATAAAGGAAATAAATGAATAAATAAAATACAAATTCGTTCGTTTAAAATAAAGAGTCTACAAAGGTACTTCGCCACACAGACGAAATATAATTAACGTTTAGTTTGTTAGTAAAAAAAATCATTTGTCAAATTAAAATAAATTATTATATAATGGATTTGTATAAATAAAAATATGAGGGCACTACAAAATCATTTTTGTAAAATTTAAAAATTATCAATCTCTTAATGGAGCAAACATCTGGAGAAGTTGTACTGAGAAATAAATGTGAAGTAAATCTAATAAAATTATTTTACAGTGATATATTTTCAATGTTTATTATTTTGAAAAAAATAAAGAAATGAAATTATTAGCTCATGTTTTTTTATTGAAATCTTTATAATAAATATTTAAACTTATATCTTGAATGTTTTGAATCAAATATTTTTTAAGGATTTGAATTTAAGTATTATAATAATTGAAATAAAGAGTAAATACAATAAATCTTAGTATATTAATTAACCTAACAAAATTAATACTAGGAGCTGTTGCAAAGGCAATTAAAAATGTAATAAATTATTTCAATAATAATGTTTTAGAAATCCAATTTAATGCTCTTAAAAGAGCCATTAATCATAAAGCATTTGAAACCGCTACTAAATGACCCAAGTGATTTGTCCGATCATATTTTTAGGTTCGCGTTTGTGATGTGATGAAATTTCAGAAAAATACATTTTTGAAACTTTTATTTAATAACAACAATAAACGTATTATTATCAATAATATTTAAATAGTATCACTAAATTTTTTTCAGTTAGTGATACTATTTGGTGTTTTCAATTCCCATTAACAAAAATATCAAAATGTGAATAAAAAAAGAAAACAAATATCAATAATACTTTATTCATTAACGACATCCAAACATTCTACATCATCATTATCATCTAAACAGTCTACATCTTCCTCGGAAATAGACTCGTTGGGAAATTGTTCAATCTGATTTGAAACAGCTCAAGCCTCTCAAAACTTTCTACCATCATGCTTTGCTATATGCCAATCTTCAGGGTTCGAACTAAATCCTGATGATATTATTGAGTTTTGTATGGTTTCGGTTTTCAATTCATTCAAAGATTCTCCGACCCATGAATTAACTAATTCCTTCGATGGTGGTTTTGGATTACCATTTTTGGTATAAAAACAGAATCAGAGTTCTTCCATTCATTAATACGAAAATATATCAAATCTTTCAAGGAACGAAAAATTCCTATATCTCCTGCTTGTAGATAAGGTGCAATCCCCTGGGATCACGATCATTTCAAAATTTCTCTTATTACAATGTTCTTTTACTTGTAGGCCTTGAAGAATCCCAAATAATACACTTATCGTTGCTTAAATACACTTAAATGCTTAAATTGCTTGAATACACTTAACATTGCTTAAACATATGGTCGATCCACTTTATAATTAATTTTTGGTTAACCCAGGATTTTGATTGAGTAGTATGCAAGATACAATTTTGTTTACAAATAGGACTTCCATCCTTTCCTTTATGGATTACCAAAGGCATTGCCTTCCTACCATCTGCCCAAATAGAAATCAGTGCTGTCACTCTCATTGAACTAAAACCAGTTGATTTCATTACTACATGGTGTGCTCCGAGTAAATCCACAGTATTTGTTCTGGCATCCTCAAAAAATACTGCAGTTTTATCCATCATTAATTTTTTTTTAATTTTTAAATAAGGAAGACGATTTTTTAAATATTTCAAATAATTAACAGCACGTAAAATTATGTCAGAGTCTGATAATGTTGTTAGATTGGTAGTTCGCCTAAGTGTAAATCCATTTCTCTTCATAAAACATGTTACCAAATTTCCAGTAGCATTTAATGTAATATTAAACTCTTTACTCAATGCTACTTCTCTATCAGAAATATACTTCCGACTAACTTTTATTTTTCGTATTCTAAGATCTATTATCTCATCGCAAATAATTTGTTTTATAGTTCCCAAACTGGTTTTCTTTCCTGCTCCGAACGCTCTTTTTATTGATGGTTTTTGATTAGCAAGATTGTCTTTGTTTCTAAACCACTGTTGAAACATAGAATGATCATATATTTCCCTGATTTTAACTTCGAAATGCTGTTTTGCAGCATAACACGGTTTGCCTTGCAACATAAACTCGATTATTTCTTTTTTGAATGCGATTGTAAACGATCGTTTGGCCATAAGAATTTTTGAAATGGAATATTTATTAATATTAAAACAATTTAATAAATGATTTTAAAAATTAATGATTTTTTAAATTGATTTTTAAAAACTTAAATAGTGATACTAATAGGGTCGTGATACTATATTGGTTGGTGATACTAATTGGCGATATCCGTTATAAATATATATATATATATATATATTGGTTAAATATTGTATTTTCTTTTCAATAAACATTTTATTAAACTTCGTTAAAATTTAACATTTATTATGATATTTAGTTTTTTTATTAATTTTAATTTTTGAAGTATATTAAATTCTTTTTAACTATTTTTAAGATCTTATATTACATTCGTTTCCAAATCTACTTTATTTACTAATCTTATTATTTTAAATTTAATTCCTTTTGTTTAAAATCTCTTTCATGACAAGTTTAATTATTTAAAATTTTATCTAAAACATTTATTTTTAAATATTATTAATATTGAAACTTAATCGTCTTCTCGTATTTTAAATTAAATTTATATTTTTTACTTTTATAATTTAATATTAATATTTATAATTTAATTTAAAAATTTTTTTTATCTTTAATTCACAAATTTAAACAAGACTTCCAAAATCCTTCCAAAGTACTAGTCTATTTTAATTGACTCAAAATAATTTATTTTACTTTTTAAAACTTTGTCATTAAACACACACACACACACATATATATATATATATTTATATATAAAGAGGAATTATTGAAATATTTATAAAATAAGTAATCAAGGATAATAAACAAACAATGAATTTTTATTATTCAAAATTTCGAACCGAGATAAAAATCTGTTATCAATAATTTAGTTTTGATAAATATAATCTGAACATTTCAATAAATTAATTATTTCTATGATTGGGAATATTAAAATCTGAATTATTTCTTTTATAATATTAAAAATTTTATTTTATTAAATGCTAATATTTTTTTGTTAAATTTAGAATTCTTAAATAATTAATATAAATAATGCTATTAGGAAAATTAAAAATTATTATTTTTTGTTATAAATTTCAGGGTATTTTCCATAATCTTCATACGTAATTTACAACAACTATACTCCTTTATTTAGTAAATTGTTGATCGTACAATCAACGTTTATAATTATTAATAAATTACTTTCAAAAAAGTACTTTCAAAATAGTTGGTTAGTCATTCATTGACAAATTAAGTGATTAATCACCGATGCCTCTCAGGAAACACTTTCCTAATAATTATTAAAACTTCTGCCTAGTATTTTAAAATCAGTTACATTCACATACGATCTGAAAACTTCACATTATTCAATCGTCTATGGGATTGGATTCCTTTGCCAAGAAGTCTCTCCAATTTATGTGGAATTTCACCCGTTACAATATAATTGCTAAACAAGACCATAATTCGAACTGCGACCCAGAAATTTGTTACTAACCAAATAGTGAATTTTTTAAGGTTTGATCATTGTGATAAATATTTTAAATTGTATGAATGTGTGAATGCATGAATGCTATATGTTGATTCAAGTATGTTGATTTTAGATTGGTGATTCTCCCACCCAGATGGAAATTGGTATTTTTTCCATTCATTTTATTAGCTCACTTATATATATATATATATATCCATGGAATTTAGAAACCTGTTTATGATGGATTTTTGACGAAAGTGACTATCCTCCTGAAACAGACTGGAGCAATTCACCAAACATCAAACCTGACCCAAAATTTCAATTTCAGCATTTCACTCCAGAAGAGAGTGTCAACATACTCAAGAACACCTAAAATACTAGTCCCGGTATATCAAACATTGGCTATGCAGATATTGACTATTGCGACCCGGGTTGTCGATTTCTGGCCACATTATTCAACAAAATCATTGATACGGGAGTCATTCCACCCATTTGGTAGAAATTCCTAACGGTAATGATCCCTAAACCCGGTAAGTCAGGAAATTACAAAGATATAGGATAATGAAGACCAATTGCCCTGTTGGAATGCATTGCCAAGTTGTTCACATCTTGCCTATGCACTTAACTGGAACAATGGCTGGTGAAGAACAATTTGATTTCAAAGTTCCAAAAAGGCATCGGACCATCGGACGAGTGCGCTAAACACAATAACTTCATGAGAATTTTACTGGAGGAATATGAACATCTCCACATTGAATTCCTCGATCTAACTGATGCGTTTAGCAGCATTCCAATTAATTATATATTAGAAGTTCTCAGAAGAAAAGGTCTAGATTAATTCTCCTACTCTCTCATTGCAAATCTGTACTCGGATTGTTCATCAAAATATACCTGCAATGATTGTACAACTGAAGACATATCAATCAGGAGGGGGGTTAGACAAGGATGTGTGCTATCAATGCTGTTGTTCAGCGTTGGCATTGATCCAATTTTGGCTGCACTACAAGATAATGATGCTTTTGGTATTGACACCGAGGCTGGTAAGATTACTTGTCTGGAAAATGCAGATGATATTGCACTAGTTGCAACCAGCAACTCTTGTTTACAAGCCATGGTTTCATCTGCATGTGGCACGGTTTAATGGACTTCTATGAAGTTCAACCCAGCTAAATGTAAATATTTAACAACTCCTCTTATGAATGAATTAATCCATATTAATAACATACCAATACCTATAGTTACAGATGAAGGAGGTTACCGTTATCTCGGAGTAGACTTTACCAGAAAGACAAAATTCACTCCTGAACGTCTATTTCTATCAGCTATTAAGGACTTGAAAAAAATAACCAAATCAATACTATTTCCCTGGCAGAAATAGAAGCGTATAGAATCTTTATACACTCATGATTCACCTTCTATTTTCGAAATTATAATATATCAAACAGGGAACTTACGGATTATGACACCACAAAACCACGAAATCTATCTTTAAAAGCGACCTTGACGTGGAAATTCGTCGTTACTTGAAGAAGATTTGTGGAACGGTCCCTAATTCATCCAATGACTACATTAATACTAACAAGAAAAAGGGTGGTTTAGGTTTAGTCTCTGCCCAAGATAAATACGCAATTCAATCTATAATTCAAGCGTACAGGAACATGGTGTGCTCAGACGAAACATCGCGTCATCTCACTTTTATCAATTTATTCAACACTCTAGACATATATCACGGTACTAAAAAAAGAATGGACACTTTCTGATTGCCTAAACTGGATCAACGCAGGTGACAAATAGAATGGATTTAAATCTTGGTGGACCAAGATTCGGAATTCACTCAAATACCTGAAAGGTATTGGGTTAAAAAATTCAGTTTGTCACCAACGAGCTAGGTATTTGATTTAAAGTTTAGATACCCAATGACTCCATGATACTAAGTGAACTTTCAATTGACAATATAACTTTCCACTTGCACAGAATCTATAAAAAAATGAAATTTGACAAATGAAGCAAATAAAGGATGGCTGGAATGTCAGCCATCTCATTGGAAGAACACAACTTCAGCTCCAAAGTACTTTACAACGAGTCACTATCCATTGAGGAATGGCCCTTTTTACACAGCGCAAGGAATAATAGTTTACCAACCAATTATAAGCCGAAAAAACCAAGACAACAATTGATGTGCTGGGCATGTGGTCAAGATATAGAAACACAGATCCATGTTCTATGTTGGTGTAAACCCAACAGCACTCTGATACAGGCGAGACATAATGCAGTCGCAGAAATCGTCACAGATGCTTTACTTGCAGAGAAACCAATTTTAAAAATCATCATGAATCGAGAGTGTGATTGGTCTGTGTTGGGAAGTCGGCTTGATTTACAAGTTTATAACCATGAAACCAAAGAACTCTGGCTTATAGATATAAAAACCCTTTATGATACAATCAAAGCATTTAAAGATGCCAGAGATGCCACAACAAAAAGAAATATAAAAGTCTGCTAACTGAAGCAAAGGCGGATCATAAAGGATTGATTGTAATATTAGAAGCAATTGCTGTCGGCTGTTTAGGATCTTGACCCGCCGATAATGGCGACCTGCTTAAAAAATTACATCTTTCAGGTACAACTATAAAAAATTTAACCAAAATGTGCATAGTGTCGAATATCAAATATTCCAACTCGACATGGCATAAACACAATACCGGTCAATATAATCCACTGATGTCAAATGCGGTGACGACAAGTCTTACAGACACAGTCACGGTAGATGCACTAGTAGCCGCTTAATAACATTAATCTYCAACAYAAGTCAAAGATGCTCWAAGATACAGCGACCATAGCTTTGAGCATTCAATGTATATTCCAGGATATCTTTACGTATTTCAACTTGAAATTTTGTCACGATTTTCTTCAAACGTTGCACACCAATTATTTCTCATTCTCGATGACTATAAACGATTATGTAAAAATTTGATCGAAAAAACTTTTTAAGATCTCAAATGGGAAAAAAACTGAAAATTTGGAGTTCCCGAATAATATTAATTGCAAGATATATATATTTATAAATTATAAGTAGTTATATTGACTTTTATTGTTTTTTTAATTAAAATTTTTAAAAATTTAAATTGGTAAATTTTAAAAATTTTGTTGGTTAAGTAGAGTTTGGTCTGCATAAAGAATGGATTTAAAATTTAAATTTTTTGATTTACTAGTTAAATTTAAAGTGATTGACTATTCAAACATAATTAAAATCATAATTTGATAATAAGAAATTTAAAAAATAATGGCAAATTTTTATTAAAATCAAGAACGCCATTAAAATCAAATTTTATTGTCGCAATATATTTCCATGGATTTTCCACCATCTTCAGGCTGAATTAACATAAAATTTTGCTGTCTTATATATAGCAAATTGATGATTATGCAAACATTTAGCGTAATAAATAATTATATATTTTCAACAAATGGGAAGAGAAACTTGTTTGGACATTAATGGACAGATTAAGTGATTTAATCAATAATGCCTCACAAGTAACTCTTTCCTAATAATTTTTAAAATTACTGCACAATATTTTAAAATAAGTTGTTTACACCTCCGATTTACAAACCTTCATATGTACAGCAATATTACTACCATTACCCAATCAATTTTCATGTAATGTGTGAAACGCCACATACATTGGAGAGACGTATCGTCATCACTGTAAACGGATTCAGGAGCATGGACTATTGTTAAGTCGAGATTTAAGTAATTATCAAATTTAAGTTGATTAAAAAATGAATAAATTACTATTTAACTTTGGCTATCGTCAATAGATGAAACAGCGAAACTTTTAAGATATACGAAATTCGTCAATTTAATTTAGACGAACGGGTAAATAATGTTAAAAAAAATATTTTTTTTAAAACGTATTTTAAAAGAACACGATTTGAAAAAAATTGTATTAATTCAAATTCAAACAATAATTTAATAGCAAATGATCTTGTCAATAAATTAAAGGATAAAAACATCGCGTTTTGCTTATAAATAAAAGAGAGTCAAACTCTTTCTAAATTTTGTCATTTTATCCGTCTTAAATGAATGAATATTTCAGGAAATTCATTTAAATCCCTCCGGATAATTTGTCAGTAAAAAGGAAAAGCAAGAATATAAAATGGGCATAACTGCTGGTTTATCTATGATCCAGGAAACAGTTTATATGATTCATGATATTAAAAGAATATCATTTAAAATTAAATAATTAAACAAATAATAAATAAAATAAAATAATTAATGAAGAAACATAATTCTGAATTTGTTCTAATTAAAAAAAGGTTTTGTTTGAGATAACGAAAAAGGTAAAGAATGAATTAGTAATTGTTCCTTAAAATTGTGACGATATTATGATGAAATTGAGACAATATTATAAAAATAATTTATTGTATATTTGTTTTAATATTCTGATATTATTGTTTGTTTTTGAATTCAATAAAGCATATTCTTGTTGCCGTTTTATTTATCTTTATATAACAAATATTTTAATAGTTTTGAAATAATTATTATTTTCTTATGGATATTTTGTTGAACTTAAAATTTTTGCATTCATTACTACAATTTATTAAAATAACATAATTTTATTCCCTAATGTATACCCACGTATCTGGCACCAGTGTTGCTTACTGGAGGCCTTTATGTTTAGACATCAAATTTTATTAAATATATTTAATGAAGTCAATGAACAACTTAAAAAAGAAGAAAAATAATACTTAAATTATTTTGATAAGCTCCAATCCGGATGCAAATTTTTTATTGAAAACAAAATTCATCAATTTTAAAATATATTTAAAGACAATGTTAAGTTGCTTTTAACAATGTATTTTAAAAGTTTTTAAACCCTTTAGAATAAGGGACAATTAAGCAATATTTAGGCATATTATTAAAATCTAATGTTAATTCAATTTCTTTCTTAGAACCATACATTGAAGAGACTGCCTGTCATCTCTGTGAAATCATTCAAGAACATGGTTGAAAAGTGAGTAAAAGCGAAATTGCAGAAAATATGATATTGATAGTTGTTGGGTGTGTCGTTTGAAACATTTTTTATTAGGCCCTGTTGCCCTAAAATCAATATTCAGTATGAAGTCTCAACCAGCTTATTGAGAATTTGAGATTAGTGTAATTTCATGCAATCGATTACATAATAAACAATTTTGTATTTATATACAGGTGAATTGATTATTAATTAGTGAATTATAATCAGGGACCGGAAGATGACGGGGGGATGAATTTTATTTTTAATAAATTATTTTATTAACTTTATTTTAAAAAGATTTTCATATGTTAATTATAACATTCTTTGACTTTCATTTAAAATTTTATTAAAATGAAAATATTTTTATTTGCTATGTAACATTTTTATTATTTTTTATAATAATATAAAAATAAATTTACAAATTCCCCTAAAGTTTGTATCGTAGTTTTGCAAAAAATAAAAAAAAACTCTTTAGCAATATCAGATTTTAAGTAAAAAAATAATTGGAAATAGGAATGTATTTTTCGAGTACCCATTGAATGTAAAATCTCTTTGGAGAATATTAAAATTATTTCTTTTATAAATATTAATTTAATAAAATTAGTTAATCGTTATATGCAAATTAATTCGTTTAATTTAAGACAGACATTTATTGTTTAATTAATTATTCGGAAAGTAAAATTATGTGTAATTTTCTATTTTTGTTTTAGTTATTTAGAAAAGTTTATAATTTTTTGTTTTACTATATTTTAACATTTTTATTTGGTTTCCGTTTTGCAAAAGTCTTTATTTAACCTTTCAAAAAACTGTTTTCTAGTTAATTTAGAAAACAATTAGGAATTTCAACGATTAATTTAATTTTCATAGTTAACTGTTGAAAAAATAACGATTAATTAAATAATTTAGTCATATTACCGAGTCAATTAATGATATTTTAATTATAGTTCAGTTGAAAACCATTAAAAAATTACACAAATATCTTTCTAGTTCATATGTTGTCGAATAACCAACTACGCAAACACACAAGCATGTTGACAATATTTGGTTTCAGTGTTACCAGCAGAGCTAAAAATTCATTCACATGGAAATGAATAAGCTGCTATGAACAAAACAGTCCTGGCAAAATTATAATTTAGGAAATTTATGTTCATTAAGTTTCCATCAATTTATAACACTATCAGTATATTGTTCTGAATATGAATCAGATTATGTTAGCCTAATATTCATTTCTTTAGGTTCAAGCTTACGTTCATTGGCACTGTGAGTATTATTTTGTGTCTTTATCTCAAATCTAGAATAGATTTTATGAATAGTGACAGAAAATTTTGATCGGGGTTTTTAAATTTAGGTTACATTTGCCAAGCTTTCAACAAAACATATCATGAGAAACTATATTTCCGTTTATTAAAAAAGTACAATCTCAAAAGGAGTTTTATTGTTTTGATTTGATTTCTTGAATGTTCTGGGAAACACTTCAAGATTTTGGTGTGTGAAACAAGTGTTGTTGCAATCAGTAATTTGTCACCACATGTCACGTCAGCATACACTTTCCTTCAAATAATTAATAGAGGTTGTCTTTAATATGACTATATTGTCCGGATCATTATCATGTTAAGTCATGTGCTTTGTTAACGACGATATCAGCAAAACCTCACAAGCTATACGAAACATTCTTTGGATCATAAAATAGAACCATGACCTGATAGAATAAGTCTAAAACATTGTTGTATTTAAAAATCTTTCCCATTCAAAATCTGACAGTTTTGGACTTTTATATTGTTTCTGTTAATCTGATAGGTAAGAAGTTATTGCTTCTCTTGCTTGTAGTAGACATTCAATCCTACTACTGTGATTCCTTTGCTACTGTAGCATATACTGTGATAATTAGATACAATTTTTCAATTCGTTTAGGTTTACTGGATTATGTTTAAAGTATAAAACAATTTACTAACATTTGACAAATATGTTTCAATATTAGTAACTTTAAAACCTTGAAATATGGCTAGCAGAAGGCTATGAACAAAACAAGTTTCGTTGAAGGCTGAAACTACATTTTTTTGCATTGTCAGTAATTAGAGCTTGATATTTTGTTTGTGATGTCCCAATATGTTTCAAATTGACTATATAGCTCAACAAAACATTTTTGTGTTGAAAAACGACATTTTCAAATTCCAGTGATCTTATTAACAACATCAATATGCGTTTTACAACATTTATTAATATCACATTCACTATTTGACATTTTTCTTGATCAATATATTTCTGAATTCATACTAATTATTTTTAATAAATGAAAATCTTTGAATAAAAATTATTACTTATAAAGAATCTAATTGGTTAAAATTAAATCTAAACATTTTTAAAAAAGAACACATTAAATTAATATATTAAAATTTTAAATTACATCAAAAATTAAATAATACATTCAAAAATTATTTTAAATCCTTTTACTTTAAAATTAAATTATTTTTAATTAGTAAGAATCAAAGAAAATACCAATCATCCATCTGTGCAGGAGAGGCACAATCCGAATCAACATACAACATGCACAATATCAACACACAATTCAAAACATTCCTCACAGATCTAATGGTCAGTGATTTCGCAACACCCTTCGTTGCTTAGAGATCTCAAAAAATAAACATTATCACAAGTCCCTTTAGGTTTTTCTCTGTTTTTTTAACATTTCAAATGTTGTTGTTATATATATTAATAAATAATTTATTAGTTTACAGGAAAGCTAGATTATATTTGGCATTTTGCACAGATGTATGTTGAAGATCATCATTTTCTATAATCAATATTGGCTTATCAGTACAAGTTATTCAGTTTGCAACTGATATATGAATGTTCTACGGTACCGCAACACTCAAAATATTATTTAACTGCCTGTAAAACTGTCTCAAAAATCTCAGCTGAGAAGTGAATGACAACGTAGCTGTAGACTTTTCGAGTTGAAGTTTCTGATACACTCATTGATGTTTGTTTTCTAGGTGGTAAGTCAGTGATGCCTTAAAATCATGGTACGCAAATGATTTACAAAAAGTTATCCACGTTTTTGATATTTCCGTTGACTAAAAATTTAAATCGAAAATTTTCATTTAATCAACCTGCAATATGTTTATGTTTAATCACTCGGTTACATCTTGCATCCATTTCGCACAGTTTACTCTTGTTAAGCTAATATGATCTCCGATATATTTGTAAATAATTGGTATAAATACAAACGATAAATAGTTTAAAACAATTTAATCGTTAATTTATTTTTAAAATAAATAGATTAATCTATGATTTCTACAGCACTAGAAAATTACAATATGATAATTTAGAATACATAAAATTATGTTTTAACTCTTTAATAGAAACATTCCCAAAGAATTTAAATAATTTTAAAAATTCAGTTAAAGATTATTCAGTACGAGCTGAATATTCAATCTTCGTCATTTCATGAATTCAAATTAAGACTAAAATCTTTTAAATAATATTAGATTCTAGTATTGGACACCCCAGTTTGAGAATCACTTTCTTTACTTTGCACCTTTCGCGTTTGGTCGTAGGTCCACCAAATTAAGTACAATACTTTGCCAATGCTCTCTATTTGCAGCTTGTCTTCTATAATATTCACAGTTCACCCGCTTCATTCTTTTAAGTTGTCTTCTCAAATTCTTTTTGGTCTTTCTCCTTCCACCCTTTCTTCAATCATATCCTTTGCTAGTGTTGTTTTCTCATCTGATGTCCATATAATTGCAGCTTTCTTCTCTTAATGTTTTATTCTATTGATTCAGGTCTTTAACCTATTATTTCTATCACTCTTCTGCAGACAAGATCATTATTTTTGTATTCTTTCCTCTTTATCTTAAATGCTTTAAGTTTATCCATGCCCTTCTGATTTAGTTTCAAACTTTCGCATCCATATAGAAGTGTTGTCCAGACAATAGCCTTATTGATCTTCAGTCTCTCTTGAGGTTCATTTCTTTTAGTTCTTGTTAAAACAATAAAACTACTTTTGAGATTGTACTTTTTTAATAAATGGAAATATAGTTTCCCATGATAATATGTTTTGTTGAAAGCTTGACAAATGTAACCTAACTTTTAAAGCCCCAATCAAAGGTTTCTGACACTATTCATAGAATCGTTTCTAGATTTGACGTTACCCATAATCCTTATTAAATACAATTAAAGTTCAATAGCGAATAAAATGAATCTCAGTAACAAAACCTGTATAAGTCTTATTGCAGCTTGATATGGACCAAATCTGTTGCTCTAATCTAAACATTCAGGTATGATTCAATGGTCCTCCAAACTTCAATTAATTTATCAGGCAAATAATTCGCAAAATAATATTCACGTGTGTGAATTTAAACTCCGAATCCGCTTTTTGAGCAAACTATATAGTACGACGCATCCTTTTATCATTTTTCTCTTTTGATCAAAACACCATGAACTTTCTTTTGTGTCTAATAATTTGCGTTGCTTCAATGCGTTTGTGAGGAATGTACTGAATTGTTTGTTTTATATTGTGCATGTTGTATGTTGATCGGATTGTACCTCTCCTGCACAGATGGATGATTGGTATTTTCTTTGATTCATACTAATTGAAAATAATTTTATTTAATTTTAAAGGACAAATATTTAAATATGTTTCAAATGTAATTATGTGGGTTAATTTAAATTTGCATTTCTCCAAAATAATTTATTATTTTTTTAATTTAAAAGTTAAAAAGCAAATAAATATAAAAGTTTTAAATTAAAAATAAAAATATCTTTATGTTAATATGCTTATTAAATATTTTAAAATTAAAAATGACATAATGAAATAAAATTAATAAAAATTAAATACTTATTTAATAATAAAAAATGTCTTTTAATGTGTCTATTAAATATCTTAAAATTAAAAATGATAAGGAAACCATTAAAGATTAAATACTTACTTATAAATAAAAATATTTTTACAGTCATAACAATTGATATATTTTAATAAAAGTTATGAAATAATTTTAAATAAATTTTAAAATAAATTTTTAGTTTAATGTAAAAATTATTTTATAAATTTAAAGTTTTAAAATTTGTTAAATTTTAAAAATTGATTTGAAAAAAAATTTTAGCAGATTAATTTTTTGCGAGATAATTGAATTAACAGAAAAAAAATTGTTTAAACATGTGAATTGTTGTTATAATAAAAATTTTGGTGTTGAATTATGAGTATTGAAGTTGATAATAATGAAAGTAGCATAAACGCTACTTACAGTAATATAATATTTTATAAAGTAATTTAAAGTACTTCTTTTTCAAAATGTTTAGATTTGATTTCAACCAATGATAGTTCAGATAATTAATTTATATTATAAATATTTTGCCATTTGTTTTTTATATATTAGAATGATTTTCAAAAGATATTAATTAAGAAAGATGTCGAATTGAGAAAGGGATTTGAAGAATTATTGTAATGAGAATTCGTTTTGTAATAATAATAAATATTCTTTATTCAATCGGTAATACTACTTGGTAATTCAATCGTTTTAATTATTTAACATTCCTAAGATTTTCAAACATGTGACGCTGTTTATCTTCAAAAAAGTTTGTAATTTTTCCGATAATTTTCGTTTTTGTAAATTATGGCAAGGAAAACAAAATTAAAAAAACGCTTTTTAAGTTTCAAGAGTAGCTCCAGACATCCAGTCCAGACACGTACTAATAATAAATTTATTATTAATAAAAATTCTAGTATAATAAAACCATTAATAATAATAAATAAATATTTTCTAATAATTATAATAAAGCATAAATTTCGAAAGAGAATTTTTTATTATTTCATACTCACATATATTGTTCTCACTTTACCAGAGTATTCTTCTCAAATGATTTTCTCACGTAAAGCAAAAAA
>MQRK01251524.1:0-10118 GCA_001938485.1 Girardia tigrina | reverse complement strand
TGTTTATCTAGCGGCTGCCGGTGTCGGTACGATCGGTCTGGTTGATCACGTTGTGGTTGGTGAGAGCAATCTCCACCGGCAGATCTGTCACAAGGAATCGGAAATTGGAAATAACAAAGTGGATTCTCTTTCTCGTGACTTGAAGAAACTTAATTCTTCAATCAATATCGAACCACATAATATTTTTATTGACAGAAATAATGTCATCGATATTATGAAAAAGTATGATGTCATGTTAGACTGCACAGATAATGTCGTGACGCGATATCTGATCAATGATTGTTATGTCATTCTCGACAAGCCGCTCGTCAGCGCCAGCGCTCTCGGATTCGAAGGTCAACTGACAGTATACAACTATAACAACGGTCCCTTTTATAGGTGCATATTCCCTGTTCCTCCACCAGCAAATACAGTCACTAACTGCAGTGACGGGGGCGTCTTTAGTCCAGTTAAAACCAACAAATGGACCACCGTTTCATTGTGGTATTGGAACACAAAGGACGACGTATGCAGTGTTCGCTCATTTAATTTCGAAACGGCGAGTGATATGTTGGAGATGGGAATTGGCGACATCAGTCGCAAGTCGCCATCGTCCGGAAAACCTATACAAGTGTTCAGAAGACTCGGTGAATCGATCGACTTAATTCTTGAAGTGTCTGGCGTAAACCAAATAATTAGAGATGTCAAACCCGATGTTCTCAAGGGTGTGCCCGATGAACAAACTCATGCTAGGAATGCCAGGATATTGATGCCAGCTACAAACACGATGCATTCCGGGACTTTTTGGACGAGGTCGGTAATCGGGAGATTTGAAACCAGTGAGATTATTAATTTAAACCCGCCGCGTCCCGCAACCCACCAACCATCGCCAACACGCCGCAGCCACAAAGCTGCGCTCGCTCTCGCAACACCACCCAGTTTAGCTTTTAGAAAATGTTTATTCATCAATAATATCAAAAATAATATCAATAATATCAGATTCATTATTTTCAGTAATTTCATTTTCACCAATAGTAATTAACTGCGATTGTAAAAATTGTGCAATAAACCTTAGATAATGTTTTGTAATATTTGAAGAAAAACCGACAGCTTTGATTGAATTTTTGATGCTTGCATCTGACACGCAATTCCATGCATTACTAACTTAACAATTAACCAATTGTTGATTTGGTTGTTTGGTATTACCTCTTATATATTCTACATGATTAGATTTTTTCTATAAATTTATCAAAATTGAGATTTCAATATCACCTCCTTGGAGATATGGTATTAATCCACCAGGTATTACAATTAAAGTAATCAATCCACGAGATTATTAATTCCAGATTTACCCAAGCTTTACTTTGAGTAACGGATAGAACATTAGCAATTTTTTAAATTATATTTGTATCTTTTCTTATTAATGGCAATTCCTTTTTTCAATCGACCCAAACGGATAATACAGCAGTGATCCTCATGGAAGCATATACTGTTGATTTCATAATTATATGTTTTCTTCCAATAATATCAACTTTTTGAGTTCTCGCATCTTTAAAATAAACGACAGTCTCGTCCATTAAAAAAGTTTTTGATAATTAAATTTTGGGTAACATATATTGCAAGTAATTCATATAAGTCATATTTCCAAGAAACCGAATAATTAATTTGTTTTTAAGTTTTATTATTTCGTTATTTTAATCGGGAAATACAAAAAAAAAACGTTAGAAAATGATCGGCAAAAATTTGAGAAAGTTTCACTAAAAATATTACGAACAAATAAACAAAACAAAGTACGAAAAGATCTAAAGCAAAAGTAGAAAATTTAGAAGAAAATTTTCGAAGTTTATTAAATTAAAAAATGATCAAAGAACGACAAATATTCGAGAAAAAGATCTCTAAATACTAAATTATGCGAATTTTTTCATAAATTCAAATGTTTTCTTTACTCCAACGCAGAACAAAATTTTGTAAAATAAGGCAATGCACTCATTTCTCTTCTCTTCTAGTGGCTTGGAAATCTCCGAGTAGTTCTTTTAAAACGCATTTTGGTGTTTAGTACTCCGTGTAAAAGTAAATTATTTTTAATTAATTTTTTTTAATTTTTGGCACCAACCAATTTGATGAATTGTGGTGATCAGAAAAGAAATGCCTAAAGTTAAGATATTCACCTTCCTTCCCTGATTAGGGAATCATGAGCGTGTCAAAATTTTTTCAATCAGAAGGGACAGTGTTAAATTCCAGAATCCTATTAAAGATTTTCTCACATATGACCCCATCAGGGTCAGAATATAGAATGTCCTGATAAGAAATCCCACTCTGGCCAGGGGAGGACTTGTCCTTTTGCTGGAGACGGACAATTTCAGCACTGGTTGGAGGTCGAAAAGAGAAAGCAGGACCATTATTAATTGGACAATCGAAAACATCAGGGTTAAACGTGAAAGGACGATTATTTTGTCTGACAGAGATAGTAAAGTCTGTAGGAGTGGGTTTGACAGAGGCATTAACCCGTGGTCTAATAAGGGCCATAGCAGCTTTGGGGTTGGTGATATAAGTTTTCTGAATCTTATCATGGTCAAGTCTATTGGGGCTAACTTCAGAACATCCCAGATATGAAGCCCGAGGTTTCGCAGGTCGAATACTATAGATGTGACCAGAAAAAGCGGAATACAGTTGTTCCAAATCGTCATTTGCATGATCCTTAATAAAGTTCAGAGCAAAAATCTTGCGCGCAGCCATACAACGAGGAGTGGTAGTAGGATGAGTAGACTTTTTATTATTATTACTGGACGACCGAAGAACAAATTTCTTCGCAAAGGTACATATAGCCTTTAAGTTGATTCTGTTGTCAAAAGAAACACCCGAGAAATTCCTCATGTATCCACAGAAGTCAATCGAGACAGTAATTAATCTCTTGAACTCAGAAAGGGTGTTTCTATTCCACCTAAATTCTATTCTCTTAGCAAAAGTGAGAAATTTATTTCTAATTTTAGTCTCAATTACCTTCACGGTTTTGCCATTAAAGATGTTGAAGAATGCTTTAATGGTCAGGTCTTCAGTAAAGGAAATTAAGGTGTCTTCCTCAAAGGGGTCCTTAGGAGATTTATCAATAAGATACAAGGAAAATTCATCAACCAGCATGTTCAAATTCTGAACAAAGAAGCCATTGGATTTGACTAATTGTGTGAATCTTTCAAGAAAGACAGAAGGATCAAGATCAAAACTACTACCACTTTATCAACTTCAGATAAAAGAATATCCTTATAAGCCAGATAAAAACCATGAAGAATTCTGTCACAGAAGATTTTAGATTCACTGCACCTAGTTCTGAAGGAGATATATGTTCTAAACAGACTGTCAATTTTATAGGAATCAAAAGCAAGGACAAGAGATATCCTATTACATAGGGAAGAAAGATGTTTCACAAGATCCTTGGATTCAAACAAGATGCCAGTAAAAATATTGAAACATTCCTTTTGACAGATGAAGGAGCAGAATTCTTTGAAGGTTTTATCGGAGAAAAGACCACAGTATTCAAAATCAAAGTGTTTAGAGACAAAATTCGTAAAGGAAGAAGTGTACTCAATATTTTGACGGAGGACAAATCTATTCTTAAGACAGAAGGCTTTAAAAGGGTCCCTAAAGCTGCTTTAGCTGAACGAAAAGGCTTCTCCCGCGGTATTAAACGAATAAATAGAATAAATAAACGAATTGAATAGAAGTTGATATCAAGAGAAATAAAGTCACAGAAAAGGAGAAAAATGTCATCCTCAAAGGTTCCCGATATATTCCCAATTTTACTCAGGAAAGTCATAAATTGGGAATATAAAGGATCAGATAAATTTAAATTAAAAATTAAATTAATTCCCCGGTCATTTAAAAAGTTCTCAAAATGTAAATAAAAACTTGATTTATTGGAACAAATAAATACATTTAAAGTTGACTCTGAGGCAGGTCCCGGGTAAGTTTAAGCTCTTCTTGCTTCTGGTTGGTTATGACAGGTACTCTGGAAAGCTGGCTGGAAGGCATTGGGCTTCTGGAGGGCAGAGTGCGATCCGGCAGGAGCAGCTGGAGACCTAGGTAAACAATCAAAACCAGAGGAAAAGAACGGAATACAAAACAACCTGGTTTATGCTTGAGTCTTCTGAGGACGTTCTGGCAACATGTTCGAAGAAAACAAAGTTTTTCGTGAAAAATGTCTAAGACCGTAAAATTTCGCAAGACCGTCTAACGGAAAAAAATATTACCTTGTAGAATAAATAATTTAATTCATGTATTCGACCTAGACAAGTGGACGGAGAAGAAGAAATGCCTGGTTGCATACTCCGTATCTCGGTGATTTCTAGAACAGTAGCACGACGATATTGAGGAATTAACCTCTTCAGTAGCGGAAGTCAACTTTGGTCGTCCAGATTTCTTAGGCGATGAGTTATTCTGACGGTATTTAGCTTTTTTAATGTTATCAAACACCGTTGATTTACTTATCTCTAAAATTTTTGAAATTTCCGTTACTGATTTTGCATGGCAAATATTTTCTCACGTATCTCCGTATGCATCTTTTCCACGAACCATATTTTAAAAATAACGAAAATTTAATCGACTAAAATATTTAAAAAATAATAACTACATGTGTTTTTACTAATAATCCATATAAAATTGAAAATAATTCATTACCTACATTTATGTTATAATTTTTATTAAGTGTTCGAATTCCTTTGAATTTGAGAACAAATTTTTAAATGCGAATAAACTTTTCATTAGTTAACTTTTTTATTTGATTTCTTCAAATTATTTTAGAATTGTATTTAGATTATCGTAAAATATCAAATTAATTCATCTATAATACAGATAAGTACATATTATTTATAATTTAAAATCTTTAATAAGAATTATTTTACGCGTCCGAATACATATGAAAATAGTTGAAAATCTTCAATACACTTCTCAATAAGAAATTTAAAAAAATAACAATTTCACTGTCTTATATATAACAAGTTGATGATTATGCATACATCTTGCGTAATAACTGTTTGGGTTCCCTAAACTAATAATTAATAATGAAATAACTCTTAAAAGAAATAAATAAAAGTTAAGATGACTAAGTTGCTTCTCGGTCGTCCATGGTTTGAGCATTTTGTTCAGGGACGGTGGACGATCGTCTAGCAACTTTATAATGACATCACTATTATAATTATTAGGATTTAAATTATTATTAATATCAATAATATTGCCATAATAACTATTAATAATATTATTTTTATAATAATTTGTTTAATTATTATTATTACTAGTATAATTGCTATTATAATTATTGTTAATAATTATTAATTTTTAATATTATTATATTCCTTTTCGACGAGTTTCTCATTCCTTCTCAGGGACCCATTCATTATGAGGGTACTCCTGATTTGGGCGGAGAAGTTCGCCAAAGGTTTATCTTTATTTTTAATAAAAAATTATATTATCATTATTTTGTTTTAAAATTATTATTACTATATTATTATTATTAATATTATTATATTATTATTTTTATATTATTATTATTATAAAAATTGTAATTATAAAAAAATTATAATAAGAAAAAAAATAAATAACTCACCAAATGGAAAATTTCAAAAACGAAAATTTTCCTCTGAAATTTTTGACTATTAAAAAATTTAATCCAACTTTCAAAGTTATCGGATGATTGGATTGCTTGGGATTATCAAATAATTTGATTTCAAAGATTGAAAAGAGAGAGAAAGAAAAAAAATCATCAATTTAAAAAATAAATAATTTAAATCGTAATATATTTATTATCTATATATATTTTTTTATATAAGAAAACATGGGTATAAATACCCTTCAAAAATTCAAAACAAAACGGCAACGCAAACACAAAAACAAAGAATATAAAAATTCAAAAACATTCAACAATCAATTATTCGACCTCAATTATTATTTAAAAGATCNTTGTACAATATTTTGAAGAGTATATTTTGTGATTATCAAATAGAAATTTCTATAATATTTGTTGTTGATTTCAATTACAATAAATTTAACAGTATTAATTATTGAGCTGGGTTCGAGCTACGAACAAGCTTGAACACAATTATTTCAAACGCCAATTCAAATTATCTATACCCAGCATTAACCCTTGAATGCATCTTGTATCAAAAATGATACAACAAACGTTTGAAAGTGCCATGCATCCAGTTTGTGTAAATAATTGCTGTCCTTTGTAAATAAATTATCTTTGTACATTTTTGTCTATGACAATTATAACAAAACATGTCAAAACTCCCGCCAATATTGATATAAACGTCAAAATAATATAAACAGAAAAAAATATTTCATGAAAAAATAAAAAATCATGCATTTAAGGGTTAAACATACTAAACAACCAACATAACTAAATAAATATTTTCAACAAATTGGAAGAGAGACTTGTTTGTACATTAATGGACGGATTAAGTGATTTAATCAATAATGCCTCACAAGGAGCTCTTTCCCAATAATACAGTCAATACAGTTGTTAATTATTTCGTTTCGAGTTTACTTCAGTTTATTTGATTGGTAAATTAGAAATGAAAGCACTTTCAACTATTTCGATTTTTTGAGATTGCTTCCTTATCACTCCGCAATTGTTTTCGTTTTTTCGTGTCGAATCGGTCACTACAACAACACAACAAATTGTAGAACAGTTAATGGAAAGTGCAGATTTGAGAAAAAAAGATTAAGCGATTTATTTCATTTCGAATTTCACACTTATTTTTTTCATTTGGTTATTTTAGTTATTTAAAGAAGAGTTTTTTTCACAATCAATAGTTTTTTATAATTGTTTTTATTCAGCTTTTTATTGTAATTATGATGAATTTTGCCCTATTTCTGAAGAAACGCATGGGCTGTTGAAAATACATAAAATTAATGAATTATAATAATAATTAATTAAAAATAATTAATATAATAGTAAAAGGAAAAAAGCTTGATTGAAAATGTGTACTGTGTAGATATTTTTTAAATCGCCACGCATTTAATTTCTCTTTCTGATATAATTGTGTGTCCAAAACGACTAAGTTTGATTTTTAAAAAATAAACCAATTCGGCATTTTACAATTTTATTAGTACAATAAAACAATACCGTTTTAGCGTATTGTTTTTATATATATTGGAAAATAATTTTTACATTGTTTTTTTACAATGTTTTTTTGTTGCTAAATTGATGAGGTACACATCAATAACATTTTTGTTTAAAATCAAAATACTGTACAGACATACAATTTACATGCTGGTAATTGCTGCATAAAAAATAATACACATAAACTACATCTTACATAAAAATATTATTTTCATTTATTTTGGATTAAAAAAGCAATTTACGAATTTGGAAACACTATCGGTTCGTCATTTAAATTGAAAAATTTGGATAGAAAATCGTAAAAAGTTAAAGAAAATAATTTTAGCGCAAAAACAAATTATCAAAAAAATGGACAACAAAAGTTAACAAAAAAGTTTGAAAAAAATGGGCCGAAGAAAATAAGCAGTAAAAAATTTACCAAAAAATGTTCGAAAAGAGATGGAACCGTAACATTGATATCCCAAGTGTCCACAATTAATTTACCATCATTCCTTGGAATTGTTGTTCCACCGGTTTTAGTATTGTTGCTCTGATTAAACTTCCTCATGGTCCTTTAGAACCGTAGCAAAAATCTTTTGTTTGTTCATTGGGGAAATTTCTTTTGTCTGTATTTCCATTTTTTTAATTAATTATTTAATCGTTTCCGGAACTTTGGCTTCTTCTATATCAATTTGAGTTTTTATATATAAATCCTACACACAATGAGCTTATTCTAATTAATCCTGTTATTCCATTTATGAGTTAAAATTCTATCGATTATTTTTTCAATTTTGTTGGAAAACCCGTTCCTTTATGATAATTCATTAAATCGTTCTAATCTTGGAATAGAGATGTCAGTCTTTTGAAAACTTTCCTAAGTCTGTTGGCAAAATTGTTGATGAATGCTTTCACCATCATTGATTGAATCAATTCGTTAATTTTTGAGATTTGAAAAAATCTTTCACATGTCCTCGCGTCCGTCGAATAATTTGGTGCCAGATCGTTGATAATACTGGCTGTTGTCGCCATGTAAGGAGTTTACATCATAAATAAAAACTAAGATTACTTTCACAATTATTTATATTCACAACTTAAAATTTTCGACTTTAGTGGACTATTAGGAGAACTAGCCGCATACAAAATTTACTATAATAAAATAATTCATATAAAAATGGGATCCTTCGCTGCTCTTCTGTTTTTGAATTTGACATTTTCCAAATTTTTATTATTTAAACAAAAAAATGATTTCTTGAACAGTAGCACGACGATATTGAGGAATTAACCTATTCAAACACCGTGTCAAAAAAACACGTTTTCGTTTTTTGTTGATTAAATGTTAATATAATATTTATATTGATTTAATTGTTCAACTAATTTAGGTATGTCTTTAATCGGAAAATGTGCTTAGAATAAATTAATTGATTAATAATTTTTTAAAAGTAAAATAGTAAAAAAATCGATTTTTTTGGTGTGAGAGTAGGCGCAGCGTTTCCGCTGCTGTTGGAAGGCGGAATTCGGGACGAGGGGAATAAAAAAATACTTTCTCATTCTCACTACCACGAAAACTGCTTGTCATTGTCGCCCTCTGAGATCCCCAGCGAATCGTCGTAAGTTCTCTTGAGATGATGACATGAATTGATGACAATTGGGATCTTCCACGGTAGCCACCTTATCATAATATTGTGGACCTCGTTGACGTTTTGTTTGCAGTTTAATTCGATTGAATTTCTCCGATTGTTAATGTCGATAGCAGAATTCATTTGAGAAATATACCAAGGCATTGGTATATGTTGTATTTATATTTTTATCTTGACTCGTTGAGGTCATTTCTTCGTGTATTACCATTACGTGTTTGCAATTTTTACCTGTTGTTGAATTTATAACGTTTATAAAATCATCGATTTTTTTCGTTCAATGTTGGGAAAGTATTTTTCGATTTACTTCTACAAAAGAAAGATAATCAAAATTTTAAAAGAATTCTAAAACGTACTTTAAATTTAAAGATTTTTAGTTAATATGGTGAATAATATTTTATTCGAGTTTCTTTGTTAACTTGCAATCCAGCAAGGCCCTGTTATCGTCATTCATGTCCTAAAAACTATACAAATAAATATTAAAAGATATGCAAAAACCAACCTGTTGAGCAAAATTAGCTTACTGACTCTCTACATGTAGATATTGATGAGAGCGATCCGTGTGTGAAGCCCATTTCGAGGTTGGACCATTCTGAGAAGTTATCGGCCTTAAAAATTAATTTATATTAGGACAAAAAACAACAAGACTGTTACCGAGCCTTCCTTTGCTTGTAGACAACCATCCGAACCTCTCCTGATAGTCCTTCGTGAGGAGCATCCATGATTGTGACTCATCTGGAAATCGAAATCCCCTGTAAAAAGTTATTAACCTTGAAAGAATTACCCAAAATTAATTATAATATAAATAGATTAATTAATCTTACCGATGATTCAAAATTATTTTTCAAAATTGGTCACATGTGATTATTCACGATGAATAATCATGCGTAATCTGACACGGTAGTAGTAGTAGTAGTCATGCGACACTCTTTCAATTGAAAAAACTAGACTTGACAGATATTGATAAAAAACCTAAGTAATAAAAATGGTCGCGGGGCGTACACCAATTTATTAGTCACGCAGGGTATTTCTATGTCACCCTGAGACCGGCTCCCTACGTAGACTGTTCCGGTGACAATTTGGCCTCTCTCCCACATCTTTGACCCGACTGGTAGGTCAGCTTCTGGAAGGGTTGATTGTTTTATTTCACAGTTATTCAAATTCACTTTGATTTAATTGTAGGGGATAATGATACCTTAGAGAAACAAGTGACGATCAGCCCATGTGCCCCTGTGCATGCTATGGTCTGCCTGCACCGTCTCTCTAAGTTCTTTACCCAGATCAAAACTCAGTTCATATAGTTAAGAATAAGTTCTGCAGTTTTATTCGTGAAGCGAGAATCTCCAATTGTCCTTTGGTCAAAGCAAGATCGCATTTAAGGTCCAAAAGTTGGATAGTTATCGAAGGTCATT
>MQRK01251521.1:1400-16569 GCA_001938485.1 Girardia tigrina | reverse complement strand
TATATATATATATATATATATGTCCACAACTATAGTAATAATAATAAAAATAATACTGTTTATGGCAATAAAAATACGATATTTTTATAATTTTACTTTAAATAATTAAATTAAATTAAAATTAAATCCAAATACTATTTCTATTTTCTAAAAATCACCTCTGTAAAAATATTCTTTGGGGATACTATTAAGATACATATTTCGGGAACTGGGTACCCGGGTAGTCCGGAAATTGTACAATTGTATTTAAAATTTTATTCTCTAAAACTTTTTCACTGTAAATCTATGTCTTTTTGTTTTCCACTGTAAGAAACGTGTAGATAATGTTGAGTCTCTGGAGGACGATTATGAATTCCTCAAAGATCAAACAAAAATTACTTTCCGCTGGTTCGACCGATCTAAGTGGTGTGCTTAGAACGGCAGGTCAATTTTATAAATTACGAACTTTATTTTTGTTCTTTATAAATTTAATGACAATAATAAGACTTTTTTTTCAATTTTTTTTCATTTATTGATTAATTACAATAGTTACAATTTGTATAATTAAAAATAGCCTAACAAATATTAGGTGTGTGTATTAAATATTTTATTGAAGAGACCACCCTTCAATATCAAAAATCAATTTATTTGTAGGAGATTTTGATGTATAAATAAAAATATAATTTGAAAAGAAACTTTGACTAACATTTATTAAAATTATTACCAATTACTTTAAATGATTTGTCAAAATTGAAATAAATAATATAATATCAATATTAACCGATTAATTTTTGACTTCCTAATCGGACCCTTCAGCGATATTTTCCAAATTTAATTGAAACGGGATTTCTTGGTCCAATTTAATTTCCAACGAGACTTCTTAATCCAAATGTTCACAATAACAATTCTCTATCCAATAATCCTTGACAAAATTTCAATTTCTTCTCCTTTAGCTTCTAAGCTTCTCGCGATTGATTTTCCTAATCAAATTTTAATTTATGTCAACCGTCTACACTTTGAACGCTCAATGTATAGCTCTCCAACTTAACTGACCCTGATCTGTACTTGGTCTTTGATTCTACATGAATCACTTTATTTATGCCTGATTTTGTCCTTTTGGCCTCTAGGCCTTTCTTAATTTTTAAACTTTAAAATTATATTAATAATAATATTTTTGTACTATTTATTTTATAAATATAAGTAAAAATAATTAAATTTAAAAATTAAATTTAAATAAGAAAAATAATAGTAATCTACTGTTATTTGATAACATTTTATTATTTATCCAACAATAATATAAAACATAGCAATATAGTATTTAGAAAAATGATAAATTGAAATTGATTTGCTCATTGATCGTTTCATGTAAGCAAAATTTAGATTTACATTTTACAGAAATAAAATAACCCCGATGTCGAATTTTGAATTAATGATGCAAATTTTCATTGATAAAACTCGAGTGTGGGAGCATCTTCTACTTGAAACATCTGGAGAATCTGTCCTGTGCAAGATATGTCGAAAAGTGTTCAAGACGTCTGACGGATCAACAGGTAGCTTACATAAGCATCTGAAATAAGTTCATTCTATCCTTTTAAATTCAATAAAAAGACTTGCTTCTGAATGAACAGCAGATTAAACACCATCACAAAAGCGTTCCACATCAAAATCATCCATCGCAAACTATTTCATTACACATGACAACTCAATGGAAGCTGTATTGGCCAGTATGACTGCGGCTGATGGTTTGCCGTTCAGTGTTTTCATTACATCTTCCGAGATGCGCAAATCGATGTTAGCACGACAATTTTATGCACCGAAGTCAGTCAATACAATTTGAAACATTGTTGTGAATTATGGTAAAAATATCCGGCTACAGTACAAGGTTGAATTACAATCTTTGAAGTATCAAGGCAAACAATTTAGTCTTACGTTCAATGAGTGGACATCCATTAGAAACCGTCGCTATTTGAACGTTAACGTGCACATTAAAGGTAAATTTTGGAGTTTACGTCTGACCCGAATACGGGGATCACTGCCATCAGAAAGTTGCATCAGACTTCTAGAGGAGAGATTGGAAATTTATAGACTCAATTTGCATGAAGACTTTATATGTGTCACAAGTGACGGTGCCTCAGTGATGCAAAAAGTTGGAAAATTACTTTCTTGCGAAAAACAATTTTGTTTCGCCCATGCAGTTCATCTGGCGGTTACTGATGTGTTTTACAAAAAGCCAAAATCTTTACCGAATGAACAAATTGATGTTATTGACAATAATTCTGACTCGTGCGATAAATCTGACGATAAATTCTGAGTCGGACGATGGACTTCAAGTTGAAAATATTGCGGTTGAGCCGGAACCGGTGACTGAATTCCATTCAATGATCAAAAATGTCAGGTCTGCAGTAAAATTATTCCGAAAATCACCTACTAAAAATGATCTGCTACAGAAGTATGTAAAAGAAGAGTTTGTAAAAGAAATTCACTTGATAATTGACGTAAAGACACGTTGGAATAGTCTCTACTTAATTTTACTACGATTTAATGAATTTAAAAGCTGCACGCTCAACGCTTTAATTGATCTGGAGTCAAAATGGTCATTTGAATAAAACAAATTTCGTAAAATTCACAATTTGGTAACGACAATCGAACCTTTAAAATTAGATGTCGATGCCTTATGTCGAAAAGATGCATCATTACTTTCTGCTTATACAACAATTTCATTCTTGTTGAACAATTTGGGTTGTAGTGACTTTGCAATTCGATTAAAGAAATCGCTTGCGATACGATTTGCACAATTTTGTATTTTTTTGTTGCAATTTTGCACAAACAAAACCAAGAATATGCCGATTTAGATCCATTGCTAATATTTGAACGTCAAGGCATCTATGGTAATTCATCAATTAACATTGTCCTATAACAAAAACTTATCTGATTCTGAATCGCAAGACGAAGTCATTCACGAAGGCAACCGTTACATAACCTTACGAGAAAGACTAAACGATGCCATAGAAAGGACAATAATTGTAAAATTACTGCTAAAAACCGATCATCCAAAAGTATTACAAACATAATCAAAAGAGAAATTTCAATTTTTGAGGTTGAAGGTAACCGAGGGGCAAACATCGAAAGATGTTACAATAATTTAAATTCAATAAAACCGGCAAATGTAGAGTCAGTACGACTTTTCTCTGGGCGTGGACACATTTTTAAAAAAATAAGATCATCCTTGAACGATGACACACTGGATATATCATCCTTTTTGAGATCACACGTTAAATCGGAAAATAAATAATTGTTAACTGTTCTTTGTATTTTTTTGTTTGATAATTACATTAATATGATAGTTACATTACATTTTTTGATTATCTAATAGAAATCGTCTAAAGGAAAACAAAGATTGTATGGTTTACTTATTCGGTTTTCCTTTTAAAAATTAAGTAATCTTTCAAGGGACACTTTTTTAAAAAGTACTATTTTGCCGAAAAGGAATGTAAGCTATAATGTCACTTGGGTGTTATATAATTCGTTCGTGGCGCGTTAAAACGTCGAAAAAAACACCGAAAAAAAACATCGAAAAATTATGACTTAATAAAAAAAACTTCAAAAAAAACGTCGAATATAAAACAACATTTAACAACATCACAATTTGAATGCAAACATTTATTGACAACACAAACATATTCTTCACAACAATTTTCAGTGGTCATCTTTCTTTGATTGATATAGTTTTTGATTACGTATTCAAATATGAAAAAATCAATGAATGGGAAATTTTAATATTACATTTTAATTTCTTAAATTTTATTGGATGAAAAGGCATTACGTAATTTTTAAAATGAATATTAATTTTTAAAATATATTAAATTTAATAAGTTAAAATCGTTTACTAAAAATATTATTAAAATTCATAATTATAAAACTTTATTTAATTAGTACTTAAAATTAATATCATTAAATTAATTTCATTAGATTCAAATAATCAATCAATAAACATATCAATCCCATCTGAGTAGGAGAGTCACAAATCTAAACAGCATACAAACAACAAACTTACAACATTCCAAATTATTCCTCACAGTCATGAAATATGTAATTTGTGGACATGATTACAATAAATTCAAATAGTTATAATTTGAAAATGACTTAACATTTTATTGCTCATTGTCTTTGTGTTTGATTGGTAACATATCTTAGCTTTTGAACATATTGAACTTGTTTTAATAATCAGTATATAAAAAAATGGAAAATGCAGAAATTCGAAATTTTATAAAATGAGAGTTCCTATATTAAACAACAGCTTCAGAAACCAATTAAAACAACAATAGTGTCTCCGGATACAATGTTACTATGAAGCAGACAGTCTCAAATTCTGAAATTTCTGAAAGGTAACTTGTACCTAAATAATGAGCCTTGGAGTTGCCTACTAACGCAGTTAGACAATGAAAAACTCAAGGTAACAATGCAGTTGGATCCATTACTATGTACTCATGATTTATCGATAACATTTGCTGTTACAAAGCAAACAATATTGAATCTCTTGGCTCAAATTGGTAAAGTGAAAAAGTAGGATAAGTGGATTCCTCATGATTTGAATGAATATCAAAAAAAGCGTTTTGACGCTTACTTGATGATTCTTTCTCTTATTAAGTGTTAGGAATTTTTAGAAAATGTTTTCAAAATTTTTGAAATAACAGTTGAATTAAAAGTAGTAATTTAAATTTAAAAAATCAAAAACTAAATAAAGTTTATGCTAAGCATGATAAAATTTCGGAAGTTTATTAAAAGAAAATGACATTATTTAATCATCGGAAATTAAAAAAAAGTAATTTGAATTATCAATACAATATCTATTTTTTATTATACCGGTTTGGGATTTATGAAACAAATAGTTTCTCAAAATTACAAAAAAATCTATTGAAAAAAAAATGAACATGGCCTCAACAAGCTGTCGCTCAAATGGCAAAAATGTGTCGATAATATCGGTCTATACTTTGATGAATGACATAAATATTTGTATCGGTTAATTATCAATAAACTTTGACTTTAGTTCTACCATATTCATACTTGACGACCTAATACATTAATTACTATTTAAAAGACTATATATATATAGATGTTGCTTTCTGTAATTGTACAATAATTAATATAAAATATTTTGAAATTTATATATTCACAATGTAAAGAAAGCTAATGGTACGGATAGCTTTCCTTCGATTCAAAGATAAAATCTGTGAAGAAAAAACCTTTCATCGCCTTTGCGATTATATATAAATTGTTACAACAGAAACTGCATTGTGATATCATTCATACAAATGTTCCTTATTTACTTTTACCAAATATAATAATCATTAAGAGAAAATATTGTTACCTGAAATAATCTATTATTTATATAATATATATTGTTTGTTTATTAATGAGTGAACGTCATATTGCAAATAAATTATTAAAATTATATTTGCTGCATAATATATTTGTACAGCTATAATAGCTAACAGCAATAATTATTTTTTTTAAAAAATAATATAACAATGAAGAATAATAAATTAATTTATTTAATAATTTATGACAAATAATTCCACTCAAATTTTCATATATTTTTCTTTTTATATTTCAACAAGATATTATTATTATTATTATTTAACTATAAATATCATTTTTTTTAAATAATAATGTATTTATCCATATGAAAACTAATAATATCGTAATTTATGTATAATTTATATTATATTTAAGCCGGATTAATTCAATTCATTAATTTATTTTCTTAATAACACTTATTGAATTATTATACTAAAATTATAATATTTATAATGTAAATATTATAAATTATTTATTTATTTCATAAGTTTAATTAATTAAAACTTAAAAACTTGATATTACCAAATTTATACTTTTAGGTTTTGTCAATAAAAAAGGACGGGGTTTTTTAATAAAAAGAAGTGAATACCTGAAATTAAAATAATTTATTTCAATAAAAATGAAAATGACATTTCTTCATTTCTAAAAACAGGGTACCCAAATTTAAAATTGGCAAATTCCAAAAATAAATGGGAAAAAAATACAAACGCAATTCTCAACGCGTTTATTATGGAAATTCTAAAGGGTTTCATTTCCATTTTCCTTTTATAAAAGAGTTTTTACCATTGAATCTGTTCCAAAAAGATATGTGGTAATTATCCGATAGTCCAATTCCTGTAACGTCGGCTGTAATATTTGCCTTCGGTTGAACACTAATGGTCGTACATGACCTAATGATTTTAAGACGACCTTTTATACAAGAAAACATATTTTCAATTGAATTTAAATCTGCAGAATATTTATGGACGAAATATCACAGTAACATTACAATGTTGAAACTTTACGTTGTCCAAAATTAAACTGTGAATATTTCTAAATACTTTCTGTTCACATTCTTTAAAAAATCTAAAAATGTTACCTATTATAAGGTTGTCTAAAATGTTTAGTATTATATTCCATTTATAATATACTCATCACATTGATTCATTGTACCCTCTTGATGCCAGTTTGTAAAGGATCGCATCGTGACCATTCGGAGACTACCCATAATTTGTAGATGCCCGTATATTAAAATATTATTAATATATAAAGTTTAAACCGTGTAAAAATTGCTGACGCTCAGAAACGTTAGTGGGATCAAAAGGGTCACTGGTGATGCAAGAGCGGACGCAGTGGTTTTGTGGCTGCGACGCGCCGGCGGTGGGAGCGATCGTCAGGTCGGAGGGACAAATAAAAAATTTGACTCTCACGTTGTTTTTCGGCGATCCGAGACCCAATCTCTGTGCCCTTTCCTCTGTAGTGAACAGGACTCTGTCAACAGTCAGTTGACTGCCATTGTTTTGGAACACAAACAACTGTTGACAATGCGCCACATTGAGAAAATATCTGAATTTTTTCATGTATTGATCATTTTTTTTAAAAACAGATTTTAACTCATCAATTTTCATTTTCAAAAAATGTTGGATTCTATTCTCAATCCACGATAATCGATAGTCGTTACTCATCTGACACACAAGAGCGATTGTCGATTCGACAATCGGATTGCCAACAAGAATAAAGTAGAGGATGACTCAGATGACAATGGCACACGGCAAGATCAGTCCAAGACTCACGAGAACTTGCACGGCAATCGACCAATACGGATTGATGTAGATCCAAATCCCTTTAATCCAAAAAACGTCGGTATATAACCAAAAACAACCCGAAAAACGATTGTTTTTTAAATCACTTGGATGAATGAAATTATTGAAACACACCGACCAAATTCCCATTCTAACGAAACACAGTTATACGATGTATCGAATGATACTAGCCAAAACGGGCTCGCAAAACTAATCACATAGAACATGAGCGATACAAAAAACGCAGATTAATTCCCCGATTAGGAGCAAATCCACAACGTCTATAGATTGTCCGAATCTCACCATTTGAATTAAACCCGGAAAATATTTATTTATTATTCAGCACAAAGTAATTGAGATTTTCCTTTTAAGTTTGAAGATTTTGTTCTGAAAACAAAAAAAGATTTCTTTCGTTTAAATACAAAAATTCAGAGAAAACAAATTTTTATTCATTCAGCAAAAATACACTTCAAAAAAATTATCAACAACAAGGGCACAATCATTTAGCACAGATAAACGACAAAGGTCATATTATTATTTCTAAGTGTTTTTTTTCTTTTTAAAATTATTAAAATTTATTGCGAAACAAATATGTATTTTTTAAAAAATTATTTAAAATAAAATTTTTCTACAATCTGCACATGCTTTTGATTTATTTATTTGGTTTGTTTGCTCACTTAATGTTCCTCAAGCGCTCCTTAAGAATATTTGATTTATGTTATGTGATATTTAAAAATCAGAAATAAAATTCAAAACTGTCACTTCTTTATCATATGATCTCTTTATTTTATTTTACGAAAGCTTTTTTGAGTTGTAAAGAGACCAGGCACCTGTTATTTTTCTATATAATTCAGTAAAATAAATCATTTATTCTAGCAACTATCATCTCAAGAAATGGTATTTTATTATTTTAATAATGATTTTATGGCATAATTATTAACAAAATCAATATGATTTTTCGAACATTCATTAATATCACAAGTCGAATTGTCATGGCAACAATTATTCAAACTACTTGCGCTATTCGACCTTCTTTCATGATTATTATATTTCTGTCATCCTAGTTCTTTTGCTAAAACTTTATTCTTCAAATGATTTTTATTATTAGAACGTTTTTTTTTGTAATTCCTTTTTCATAATTACCGAAACGTTATCTATATGATTTAAATCTGGGCTTAATGAAGACCATTTTCAGATGAAAATATTATTTGGGATGAGACTTTCCGTTAATATCTTGACATACTTTGTAGAGTTCATTGTGTCCTCCATAAATTGAAATCCTCCAAAAATTTCAAGTCCTTTACTTGTCATACAACCAAAAATCGTTACGCTCTCTGGAAATTTCAAAATTCGGTTTAAAAAGTCCGATAATAATGACTCAGTACTAAGTCTGAAGACCGATTTCCCATTTTGGCTCATAGGCAATTCAAAACAAGATTCGTATGTAAAGATAATTTTATTCCAATTATTTTGGCTCTATTTACTATGATCATACTAGACGTTTCAAGAAGTACTTTTTCCAAAGTAATGACTGGTCCACAAAGAAAAGGAAAACCTCATTAGCGAAGCATATGTTTCACCGAAATGCAAAATTAACCGAGAGAAACTGTCAGACTCTTTTGAGCCTTTTAGCTGATTTTAGAGATTTAAGCCAAAAGTTTACTTCCGCTAACGTCGTTCCTAAAAGAACTTGAAGGTATTTTAATTTGTATGAATCAAAAACTCAACAAATTTAGACTGTAATTGCAGAAAAATGTTTTCCTATAATTTTGTCCAACCCTTGTACGTATTTCAGTAACTACGAATATTCCTACTGAATGTTTTTTTCCAACAATCTTTTATTAAAAAAAGAAAAATATATTCAAGTTTGTGACTGTATTTACCGTTTATTCGGATGAACATTTGAGCTCTTTCTTCGCCGACTGATTGAACAAGTATATTTAATCTAATTTCTCACAGTAAATTCATAAATCACAGAGACAATAATTAAATCAACCTCTTCTAATTTATATTTTTTTTCAAATAATTGAGAATTTTAATTAAAATAGTAATATTTATGCTAATACTTTTATTAAAATAATGTGAATATCTATCACCAGTAAAACTATAAACGAACGCTATATATATAATATTTGTTTATTATAAATTATTTATTTTTTTATTTATTTATATTTTTATATTGTTGCGGTGTATTTATTAATATTATGCAATTATCTCTATGTGTATGCCAAGACGAGACCTAAAATAAGACATTGTTTTAGCCATATGAACATGCAACTCCATAGAACTATTCATTATTCTGTCCTTTCTGATGTGTAAATCTTTGAAGCAGATGTAAACAAAATTGATGATTCCAAAGAGATCAGAAAGAAATGTAAAGGGTTGAACAATTAGTCCTTATCCATTAAGCAAAAAAATAAATAACACCCAATATATATTCATCATCGCCCAGTAAATCGTTAAAATAGCTATTGTCGGGTGCTACAAATTATTCCAAATGACTAAGAAGTTTCTTGATACTATTAGTGAAGAAGACTGAATCCTTGCTAGCAATCCAACGTTTGATGCCCACCTGAGTGTCCTCCGCACATGCTAAACGTTTTCCTCTAAGAGCCTTTTTCATTGAAGAAAATATATATAAATCTGATGGGGCAAGGTTGTTGAGTATGGTGGATGAGGTAGTATTTGCAATCCTATTTCTTCGAGTTTGCATGTCATGGCATAAGTTTAGGGCCTTGTGTTATTGTAAAGGAATCTCAGGGAGTTATTGGTTGTCCTTCGGCGTTGTTTTATAAGTAAAGCAATCTTCAAGAAATTCAGGTTTGAAGAATATTTAGCCTTTGTTTTTGCTTGTTCACATGGTAATATGTCAATGAGAATTATTTTCCGGCAAACCCGAAGTATGATATCTAAATGTTTCATCAGTATCATAGTGCGTCCAAGTTCTGTGTTTAGTGCCTCATCGTGACTTTCTAGAATTTCCGAAAAACAAGACCCTAATTCTCCCAATACACCCAAATCTCGTTTTCTATGACAAGTTCGTTCAAAAAGCTCTTTCATTGATAAATAGCAAATAGTTAGATGGAAACCTCTACTATTTATTAGACAGAATGTAGTATCAGGTATTGCACATGAAACACTTCTATATATTCTTCACATGTATCCACATTGAATCTAGAACAATATTCAATTAAAATGTCATTGCCAGCCTGATTGCATTTTTATTCTATTGCAGAATCTCCTCAAATTGCTTATATATTAGTTCATACCAGAAAGAATGAGACTTTTGAAATGTCAATATCATTTTTAACGAGCAATATAAAAAACAAACCATGTGTAATACATTGATTCATAATCACCATTCCTCTTTATAACATTAGAGAGACATTGTATCAGTTTTCCCATCTCAGATGATATCGATCAACAGAAATATTTTTCAGTTCTGATATAATGAATTGAAGTAACTCATCTGCAGATTGAAAATTAGTTTTGTGTCGCTGATCTTCCAAGTAAGGGTGAATAAAGCGATCCAAGATGTTATAATCAGAGGAATATGGTGATTGACGGAGTAAGGTAGCATTCTTGTTTGCGAGACACATAGTTGTCACTTTGGAAACATGAGGTCTCGCATTGTCTTGCAAGAAAATCATGTTTCTCCAGTTTAATGGAAACACATGTCGACTAAACTTCTTCTCCATATTAACAAGAAAAGTGACATAACGCTCGCTATTCATGCTTTCTCTCTCCTGCAGCAGTTCGCAATGATATTTTCCAGTGAAGGACACTGCGATGACAGACATGATTTTTCTGTCAAACTGACTACGCTTCACGACATGGATGGGTTCACTGTGATCACAATCAGGGGATACCCAGCAACGGTTGCTTCTTTTCTGGCCAACAGTTCTCATGTAAAACCACTTCTCATCCACTATTACAATATGTTCATATTGGTGTTTGCTTTTTAAAATTTTCAACCATTCCTTTGCAGCAGTGACACGATTAACCTTTTGATCATTTGACAATGCATGAGGAACCCACTTACAGATAACAGACCGAAAACCCAAATGATCACTCACAATACACTGAATGGTTCCATGGCTGAGGGAGATCTCATCTTCAATTTCATCAATGGTCACTGCACAATTGGCGTTGATAATTCCAGAGACCAACAGAATGTTTTCAGGGGTTGTTTTTGTTGATTTTCTCCCGCAGTTTTCCCAAGAAAAAGAAGTTTTGCCATTGTCAAATTCAGTTCTCCACCGATACACTGATAATTCTCCAACACTGTCAGCACCATGAACAGAGATAATTTCCTGATAAATTTCACTTCCCGTTATGCCGAGTGAATAACGGGAGAAGGTATTAAAACGAAGATTTTTTCGATTTTCCGCCATCATACAGACAAATAAATCAACCAATATTCAAACAAGTATTCAATAAATATTTTCTGTCAATATTTTTTTAACTATTACAAATCTTTACTCTTTATATGCTACTATATACTGCGTAAGTAATTTCCGCCTTTACAGATCACAAACATAGAAATATAACATCATTCTCACTCTTTCTGGTACGAACCAATAGATCCATAGATTGCATCCCTTTTCTTGCTTTGTCTTCTGTGATTAATTCTCTACATCTAAATTTAATTATCCATTTATAGCACATCCGTAAAAGTGGGATTTATCTCATTACATGTATCTGAGGTTGTTAGATTTCGTCTCGAAATGAGTATACGGATATTTTATAGCTGAATTCCATTGAAACTATCATTTAACGCCAATAAAATTTTAGTAATGTGATTAAACAAAATAATGATAAAACACGTTTCATTAATAAATTTATTATCAAATATTATATTTTTTTACTATATAAAGATTTTATATTTACTGCAGATATATAACAATCATAAATAGTAAAAATCAACAACCTTATACACATAGAAACAAAACTGTAGTATTAGAAGTCTCAAAGAAAGACGTAACGGTCAACCCTTCATATTGGATGTCATGGACAGGAGTCTCAGCATATTGTTTGAAATTTTTATTGATTATTTGTTGATCGGCCGTCGCGATAATCTTGAATTAAAATTATAATCCCAAGCAAATTACGATAACAAAACGAAAACGTGTATAACTGTATCTTAGTCACTTGAATCTAATTATTCTATGTCCCCAGTTGACTGTGAAGGAAAATGTCATAATTTCTTCCATGCGTTCTTGTCTTAACGAATTTTATTTCCTCTATAAAGCGGAAATATCGTAGTTGCTGTCTAACCGACTAGTCTTAAAATACTTGAATATTTACCGGTTATTCTCACTTTGACTTTTATACTTTCATTAACTACCTTGCCCATTTGTTTAACATCAAATCAAACTCTCCTTTTTTTAAAGAATGAGATTTTACCACAAATAATAAATAGAAATCCAAAAGAATTCACAAAAAGCTTACTAGATATTTTCTTGAATCATAAAGCAGAAACTTACCTTACTTGGATCAACAAGATGCTCAAGGGAATTTCCAAAATTGAAACATATGCAATCAGTTACAATAAACATTCAAAATTATACACCAAGTTTGTAAAAGAGTTTTATGGTGAAACTGTCCCTACAACAATAATATATGTTCATTATTTGGTTTGATTAAAAAAATCCGATTTTTTATTACCAAACATTCATGCACTTTGAACCATGAATCTATACTTAGAAAAACATGCTTTTGCTGGTGATATTTTATGAATATGATGTATAACTAATTCTTTTTTGTAGGGGTCTTTTTAATCTTGGCTCAATCTCGGGGTTCAAAAGTGCTTGGTGTTTTTTGGGTTTTCTACTAATTTAACGATCATTTTAACAGGAGAATGAGAATTTTCAGACTTATAATGTTTGGTTTTACTAAATGTACGTTTTCTTTTCTAACAAATGAAAACATGTACAAATGAGAATTTTCTCATCGACTTGTCTCGCTGTTCCTCTAGCTGCTTGAGTCTCCTGATTCTGAGATACGACGAGATAAATTTGAGACGTCTTACTTTTGATTTCCCTAGACAAAGTCTTACAGTTTTCTTCCACAAAATAAAATTTGAAATTGATGTATTAATGTAAATTGTTATAAGTTTTATGAGAATCTGCACAAGTCTCTCATGTGATATGATTAAATAAATTGAACTCTCTGAAATTTAGTTTTCATCGAGGCGCAGTTCAAACAATGATGCATTTTGCTTTCAATAAATCAGAGTAAAATGTTAATCAAAAAACAAAATATTACAATTTTATGGAAGAGTGTAACAGGAAAAACATTTGTATCAAACGTCTTCCAACTAATTCGCAGGCTTTAAAGTAACACTAGCTGTTTTACAGAAACATGATTTAGTGTGATTGTGATATGTTATTTTCTTGTTATATGTTTTTATGTCTTCTTTCAATATATCAAAAATAATAATCATGAAATTAAATAATTAAATCAAATAAATTATTAACAAGTAAAAAAATTAATAAAAAAAATTTAATTTAAGTTATTAAAATAGTAGATGTTTATGGAACATCCTCGGAATTATTGTTAAAAGTTATTTCCGACATCTAAATTTTATTATAATACAGAAAAATGATTAACATTAATATTTAAACAAATTTATTTATTTTCTAAATCTTAAACTGGTATAAATAAAAATACTTATAAAATTAATATTAGATTTTATTTTAATTTTACAAAATTTTGTCTTTAATAAATTTTATCAATGAACATTATTAAATACTTAATCATTTCTTGAAATTTTATTACTTAAAAAATCTCTAATAATTTTTTTAATTAAATTTTATACTTTTAAGTTATAACAATATTTACAATTATTTAATCGTTTCGTTCAATTTTAATTATTTTAACATATTTAAAAAATTCCTACATTTTAATTTGTATATTTAATTTTACATTATTTCAAAATATTCTTAATTTTTTAAATTCCTAACATGAAAAATAATCACCATATTGAATAATTTCAAATTAATTTCAAATTGATTTCAATAGAATGTTTGTCAGCTAAAGACAAGCTTTGGTTGGTTGGCCAATCAGCTTTGAAAGAGAAAGAAAATGAAATTATTTTGACAGTCAGAATTCGTGAAATAGATTTAATTTTTTGAAAGTGTGATCGAAGTTTTTGTCGAACAATAAAAAATCGTTATTTGAAAATTAAAAGTCATTTTTTTCGTGAAAATGCATAGTCGTTGTTTTCTGTTTGTAAAGAAATTTTGTGATAAAAGATTTGATTATTTCGAGATTAGAACTTTGAAAATTAATTAAAAAAGAATCGAAAGTTGATTAAGTTTTGAATATTTTTTTTGAAAATCTGAATTTTTTAGAGATTGTAGAAGCTCTAAATTGTGAATTTATTTTGATATTGAGGTATAAAGTAGCAATTGTATAGAAAAAACATTTCTGAACAGACTTCCTGTAAAAAATTAAAACGATAAATGATAACAATAATGTACTGATGAAAAAGTTACCGAATTTATCATACAAAACTAAAAAAGAACGGAGACTTGATTGTTTATCAAATTGAGGAAAGGAAAATCGACTAGAGAGATCATTTAGATAATCACAATTTACGACAGTGTCATTTGTTTCTTCAAGCTGGTGATTGGAACAGTGCAAGATTAATCATGACCTTGTTATCACCGTTCTTTGTGTTTCAATATCGACCAGCTTT
The DNA here is from genome assembly GCA_001938485.1 of Girardia tigrina. Classification (NCBI taxonomy): domain Eukaryota; kingdom Metazoa; phylum Platyhelminthes; order Tricladida; family Dugesiidae; genus Girardia; species Girardia tigrina. The sequence continues at coordinate 1,749 of MQRK01251521.1, read as the reverse complement.
AACTGCGACCAATCGTTTGAAGAAATGAACAGATTTGTTTTTGAAATTTCGAATTATCTTGTCCTTATACTATCGGCAAATGTTTTGTGATTAAAAAAATAATAAAATATCCAAATGCATAATTAAAATAAATATTTTGTTAATTTAAAAACATATCAAATTCAATAAAACCAGAATATTGGAAATATTTTGTTTTGTTTATTTCTAACAATCTATATTATATTAAATACATATTTATATTTACAAAGGATTCACAATATTTTTATTCATTCTCCTGAATTGTTGTTTAAATAATATGTTATAATTGTGGATAGAAATAAATCTTTGAATATGACTTGTGTGTCTCCTT
>MQRK01251518.1:0-11825 GCA_001938485.1 Girardia tigrina | reverse complement strand
GATGATGTATATAAACATCGAAACATGTCCAATAGTTGTATAAAAAAAGCTTTAATCAAATTATATTTTCGAAATATATATATATATATATATATATGTGTGTGTGTGTGTGTGTGTGTTCTTGTGGTCAATGAGAAAGCTCAGGTAGATGTTTTATTACTAAAAGTAGATTTTTAGAAAATTCTTGATTTACTGTTTAAGCACTTTTATGTCCTCGTAAAACTAATCTAAGCTATTAGGAAACAGTTTGTTTTGACCCCGTTTTTTTTACCCTGCTTTGTTTTGACCCCGGTTGTTTCTCTGCATGCTTCCAACATAAGTATAATTCAAGATAAGAAGTAAACGTTTCTAGCTCTGATAAACAATCGATTGTAACCTCAATATTATCTTGGGATACAAATTCAATGAACACCGTGGGAATTCAGCCTCACTTTAAACTATATAGAGGTCGAAGGAAGCAAAATATCGAAAAGGCACGATTAAAATTTGGAAATCTCCTGCAAATTCATCGCATCATTCGGTCATACGTTTCAGTAGTATAATAAAAAATTAAATATAACAATTTTTAAATAAAAAACTCAAGTCAAGTGAATACTAAAAATTTATTATTTATTGAAGTTCAAAGTCTGGGTCACTGTTATAATTTCTCATTATACCTCTGATAATTTTCTTTTTATATTTTTAATATTAATTTTTATATTTATATATTTTATAATTTAACCTAATAGTTAAATTAAATTAATAAAAAATGTTACCGAAAAGTCTTCACTTACACAAAAATAATAAAATTAAGTAAAAAATTATCTAAAATGAAAAAAGTAATTCAATTAAATTTAAAAATTTTAAAAATAAGAGTCGACATCGCCTAAAATAAAAATATTCAAAATCGTTGTTTTAATTTTTATTAATTTTTTTATCAATTCATTTGTCAAAGAAAAGTTAGTTTGTCCAATTTTGAAGAAAAAGTTAATGTGTTTTCCAATTTTTATGAAAAAGGTTCATGATTTCTTAATGCCCCTAAAAATATTCATTAAATTAAATTTTTAAAAATGGGGTCAAAACCGTCTAAAAGAAAAATGTAATTAACTTAAACTAAAAAATGGGTTCAAAACCACTAAAGATAAAAAATAATTAAATTAAACTAAAACTCGCGTTAAAACAAATCTGGGTCAAAACGAACGGAGTCAAAACGAACGGGGTCAAAACGGTCGGGTCAAAACGGCTGGGTCAAAACAATACGTATCTTATAGTTGATGACGACTCATGGAAGCCGAAGGGTGTAATTTTTATCTACTTTTCGGTACATGACATGTACAATAAGAGGCGACCCATGAAGTTAAATAAAACCATTAAATAGAACCATCATATTACTGAAACTTAAGAATTAAAACTAATAAATGTGAACTTTTGGCCTTAGAGCTCATTACGTTTCGATTTTATTACCATCATAGTATCTTATAATCCTTAACATGAAACCTGTCTTATTAAGTTAGAAGTATAATTAAGATAATAAAATGCACTTTTGAACTGATACAAATATTATTATGCATTCTTAGAGGCCTTAAAATTATAAAAAACATATAATGATCCATTTGTTTTCTTTATCCAGTATAGACTAGGATTTATAACACTCATTTATTAATCTAGATTCTAGAAGCATCTTTTCGCTATTAATAATTTGTAAAAGAATAAATATGATTTTAATAATATTATGAATCCTTTCAAATTATCCATAAAATCTGAACAATTCATGGTAATATTTAATTGACAGAACTTATTACGTTCCAAACAATGTAAATGTTATTGAAACAATTTTAATTTACTCTAATTTAATTATTTTAATAATTCGTTAATTTCAAAACTAATTAACTTTTAAGATAATTGAAACTTGTCAAATAATTCACCCATCAAAAATAATAATTAAAATTTTCATATCTAATTTCAAATTAAATTTAGTTCCAAATAATATTATTTATAATTTTCTCACATAAAATAAATTTCTTTTATATTGAAATACTCGTAAAAATATCTGATAATTTTGATAATCAATTTGTTTAAATGCGAGTGTTGTTTACAATCGGTTACTGATTCATTCAATGTGGATAACGTGAGTGTTTCTGGTTGTTCGACAAAAATTATTTACTATCTGATTTTTATCTCTTAATTTTTATTACATTTTATTAACGTAATCGAAAAAAAGCAACTCAAATAAATTGGAGTTAATTGAATTTTTGTGTGTTTATTAGTGCTAATAATCGAATCATGGCTCAAATACCGTTCTTGCTTCATTAATATAGAAATAAGACGAGGCAAAATTTGAAAAATTATGACCAGTGGTTGTTAATGACTTTGGCTGCTTAAGCGCACTATATGTAGCGGGCAAAGCAACACTCGAATCTCCATTATATTATCCGACCGAAAAGACAAAACCACATTTGGGATCATTCCTTGATTGTTCTCATCTATTTAATATAATTATTATCAAATTTTGATATAAATTTTGATCATTATTATCTGTAGTAATCAATATTATTTAGATACTTTTAATTATTATTTTTTTATATTTTTCAATAATTTTATTATTTATTTTTTTGTGATCAATATTTATATTTTATTATTAGTTAATCTTTAGGAATGCAAGTAGCGGCCCAAGCAATTATACAAATATGACTAAATAAAATATTATAAGAATATCAGGAAAATATTTGAAAAATTTTTGTTAAGTAACCTAATCCTAAGAAATATATATATGTATATAGTGATAGACCTAAGTAAGCTTACTAATACGGACTTAAGGGATCACTCAACTCACTTTTTCTAATAACAAGAAAAATTAAAAAAGAATAATTTTTTTCCGTTAACAAGATAATGCTTTTGATCGAAGTTTTCCTTTTGATATTTCTTCGAATATTCACTTGAATTTTTGATTCTATTATTGTCATTTTTTTCAGTTTTGCAATTGTTTCGGTCGTATGGATAACTGCGCCTTTTATATGCCACTGTATTCCATTCATTTGACTGTCTCTGAGTACCCCTTTGTGAGGAATTGTAAGCTGCCATTGAATCGATTGGGTCCATTTTTTTAATTTGTCCATTTTCAAAACAACATCTTTAATATCTTTGGCTTCAGAAATGTCCTTTAAAACGACTTCCTTTTTTGATTTCATAACTATCAATCAAATTCATATAAACTTGATTTCATAATTCTTTTTTTCCAATTTTTTTCTCCATAATTTTCTCTATTAATTGGTCCGCCATCTTGAATTTTTTTTTCGGATTTTTTCCATTGAGTTTTAAGAGATAGCGTTCTCCCACCATATCCAACAGATTTTTCTTCTTTGAAAAAGCCGATCGCAGTTTTGCAACATAATTTTCTCCTTCTGCGATTTCGTATTTGTCCCTGGCTTCTGATGAAAGAAAAACAGTTACCAGTAACATATTTTTTTCTTCAGGAATCTCGATCAAATTTGAATATCTGTCGAATTCTGATAAAATTCTCCAACATGTTGTCGTTTCCATCATAGATTTCTGGTCCTTTGATTGACAGGTTCATTGGAGTCGTGGTCGCCATATTAAGGATATTAACAGCCGAAGTCGTATTACAAGATTTATTAGGACTAAAATGGTCTGTAATCAGCGTCTGGGACATGACTTGTTTCTTCAATTGATTTTTCAAAAATTTGCCAAAATCTGCAATGATCAAAACAATTGTATTTTTAATTAATTGTTAAATAACAATTAATTTATTATACAATTAGTAATATAAATTTTTAAATTCAACAATAATTGACTTCAATCGTCTAGGGAGAGATGCCATGCTTCAAACACCAACCAGTCTCAAACATACTATAAAACTCATTCAACAATCACTCAACATCATTGAAACATCATTCCAATATCCCTCACAAAATCAAATGATAAAATTTAATAAATCTAAACGCAAATAAGGAGCAGCTAACATGATCACAAAGAGAAAGAACAGGGATAGTTAGGTAAAATGATTTTGTTTGATATTTTTACTTGTGTGTATATCTTTCCCATTACTTCTTTTTTTATTTGTCTGTGGCGTGTTTATGATTTCTTGTGAGGTGTTGACCTATACGTTGTTTAAATTGTATGTATAGCTGAAGAGAAAAGTATTTTTTTATAAGCTCAAAAAGTCTTACCTGTTAAACAGTTGTTGTTGATGAAGGTACGCGACTTCTTGCAGGTTATTCAAGAGGTCGCATCTCCTGAACGATTCGTCATAACTCGACTGTGTTTCACAAGTGAAAGTCACCTACATGCCTTATTGAATTGTATCAGATACGGTGATCTGGACAGCATTAATGTAGACGAGTAGTGGAAGACGGCTATGTATTATGTTAATTCAGTATTCGAGTTAAACTATTTATCGCAAATTGTCATAATGATGTATGAAGACCCATCACATAGGTCAAGTGTACTTAGCAGAGCCGACAGCATTGTTTTTTTAACTGCAAATAGTAAAGCAATATCTCGACAATCATCATTCAACGAGAAGCAATCATCATTCATTCATCAAGATCTTTCAAGATTTCAATATGCTGATGAAGAAAAAGATTCTGGATTTAATGTAAAAGATTTGCTTTCCAGTCTGTCAAGAAAGAAGAAAATTAAATCGACTAATCGTGAGGCTGCAACTACAAAAATAGCAGTGGAAATAATCCGCTTCATAACAATCTTGAATTTAATAAAAATCTTCAAAATAATTCTGATATATATTTAATCGATAAATAAATGGATTGATAATCACAAATAAAATAATTACTTAACGTGTGAATGTTATGTCTATGATATATTCGACTGTTTTTCTTGTATATTAAAGTTGGTCTTTTAATTGCGTTTTGTTTTGCTTATTTTTGATTATTGTTTTTTTTATTACCCTTCATGTTCAACTAGATTAATCCAATATCATCATTTTATTTTGGATTAATCTAGTTTGTCATTGTGTTACTATTTTTATTTACGGTAAAATAGCGAATTCGGTATTTTACATAAATAATCTAGCTTACGAATTCCGTAGTCAGAAACACAGTAAATATTATAGTCACGGTATTAGGACCTTCTGTAAATTATTGATTATTTGACCGGGATCCGGATCCGGAACGAGAATAAGCGCAGTAAAATACAATGACGATAAACTTTGTTATGGTGTTGTTCACACGAGTTGAGCGTTTCTTCTGATTGCTGGTGTTGCTCGCATGGGTTTCTCTGTGAGTTTCTAAATGTGGCTGTAAACTACTATATGTACACTGTAATATGTGATATATACACAGTTAATTTTTGAAATAACGACCGCGACGGTAACCAAAAAAAAGATCGGTCGTTAAAAAATAACGACTAATTTTTTTATTTATTCTTTTTCATAATATAATCGGTAATTTTTGGTTAATTCCTTTTTCTTTATACCTTCCAAATTATATTTTAATTCATTAATTTTTACAAGGGCATTGTTATTATGCTGTAAAAAAACATTTTTCCAACTTTTCTAAGCAATGCCAGGCTTCTACAAAGCCAAGCTCATCATAAATTGAATCTACTACATCATCATAATCTTCGATTTTATTTTTATCTGTTGTAATTTTGGTTAAAAAAACTCTCGACATCAATAATGATCATCATAAGCTGGCGCAATATCTTCCGTTTCGCTGTCATTTTTTTCTCGTAAAATTGGTTCGAAACCCTTATTAATTGCATTAACCCTACTCCAGTTTGCTATCGCATGATTAAAACAGTTCGTTACTGTCTCTGTTGAAATCACACCCCATGCATTTATTATAATAGGCAAAACATCCACCAACTTTATTCTTTTAATTAATATATGTATATATATATATACTTTTTTAAAATATTTTCTATGATATTCTTATAATATTTTATCTTTATATTTTTATTTTTGCTTGGATCACTGCGGAACTATACATATTATTAATTATTATTTGTTAATACTTTATTTATAAATATAGTGACTTACAGTTAATTGCAAATTCATGCCAATATTAATATTACTTTGAACCCTTTCTAATTTTTTGTGTGTGTAATTAAAATTCCTTGTACCAAGTCTACCTGATTTATTTTTAATGATAGTTAAAAAAAGATGAAAAGAATTTATTTCAAAAGAAGAAAGAGCAAAAGAGAAAGAAAAGAATACTAATTTCGTATTTTATTTTGCATTGTTAAAATCTTTTATTTTTATAATTAAAATTCAAATTTTAAAGGCCTAGTAATTCGATATTAAAATCGATATTACCATGTACAAATTATAAAGATAAATTGAAGTTTACTGACAACATTAATTCAGACGGACAAACCTGTAAATCTGTTTTTACCTAATTAACAAACGAAATTCAATCCAATTATAATTGATAATTAATCTAATTAACTAATCTAATAATTATTAGAAAAACAAGCTCCAATGAATATTTTAGAACAATATTTATCCACTAACAAAAAGAATTAATCAAAACATCAAATAAAACGACAAACTGCATAAATATTACAAGAAAAACTATTAGCTGAAAATTATAAACTCTATTAATGTCTCGTAATAACATTAACAATCCTTTTCTATCAGTCCATCAGATTAAAGTAATAGTATTTTGCTGTATTAATATAGTAATCCATTCAACTCATTTTTTTGACAAAAAATTCTCCTTATTTTTTCCGTTTAAATAGTTATTCGTTTATAAATACATTATACATTATGGGACTTAACATAGGTGAGCTCAGAGACTATTAAATTTACTGTATATAGTTTTTTAACCTAATTTTAGATGATATACCCTTTAAAAAACATAATAGAATATTTTAACATATTATAATACAAAAGTATAAATTTCTTTACATTATAATATTAATGACATCAATCCCCATAGATTTATAAAGCAGTCTGTAAAAGAATTTCTTTGTATGCCAATAATAATTCGTCATATCTTTGTAGTCCTCTTTGGCGACCAAAAGTTCGATCAGTAAAAGTAAACTAATCGATGAACCGTAATTTAGTGATCAGTGAATCTACTTTTAACAATAAAAAAATTAATAAATGAAGATAATATAATTAAGTTGTATTGAAAATTACAAACTATAATCCAAAAGATTTTGATGGAATTTAAAATTGATTACTTGAGTGGGTAAGTCGATAATTATTCTGAGATTATTGTTGTTAAGTTAGGTTTGGAGAAAGAGAAATACTTTTTCGATTGGTACTTGAAAAATTTAAATTTAGACGGCAGTGAGAATGCTTGAAATGAGATACAGTTAAAATATATAATTGTTCTCAGGAATTGATTACTTTTGGTTACCAGTGAGAATGTTTGAAATGTTATTAAATTGAAAAATATAATTGATCTCGGGAATGGATTGCTTTTTGTTACTCTTTCAATTGTTGAGTTCTCTTTAATTTAATATGATAATAAATAAAAATATTTAATTTTACAAAAAAATGTATTTAAATTCAATTAATTATAATTTTACACAAAGGTATTTTACAGTCACCTGAATGATTTTGTATTATGTCGAGGGTCTTAGCGGCCACTCGAGAAATTATTAATATTTAAAAATATCTAAATTTTATAAATTAAAAAAATTATTTTTTTCTGCTAATGATTTTTGTGTTACACTTTCCAGTGTGGTCAATCTTATGTTTTATATCTGTCTAATTTAGTTGACTTTTATATTCACAATCGGTATAAATTTTTTCACATGAACGACGTTCATAAAACCGATTGTCTTGATCAGATTGTCCTGATCTGGTAATAAAAACGTCTTAATGACCCTTTGACTTTAACTTCCGATAAATAAATAATCTTTCTTTATAATAATCCAAACGATTTTTTATTTAAATTTTCACAACCATTTAAAATCTTTTAATTAATGAGTAAATTTTTAATTAAAATAAGATTTATTTTCAAATTATTTTCTTTAATATTTATACATAAAATATAAATTTTGTTTTATTTCGTAAATATTTTCAATTTACATTATGTTAAAAAGGTTTTTATTTCATAAAAATTCATCGGTGGATGAGATTCAGTTTTCATTTATTTATATTTAACTAACGATAAAAAATCGATATTCGAATAACTTTTATTGATTATCAAAATTTCATATTAAATAATTCGTTTAAACAAACGAATTAAAGAAAACAATTTTAATTTTATTTTTAATTATAAAATATATAACACAATTGTTGTCATGTTGGCAAATTTGTTAAATTATATTGTAATTTTTCAATCAATTTTCTTATTGATTTTTTGTTTTATGTTTATTATTTTAATTACACTATATAAATTATATAATTACTACACGATCTTCCCCTTTAGTACGGCAACTCTTTCCTGGTATCTGATTGCCAGTAGGTCCGGGTAATTCGTCATTTTTGTCCTGACGTTCCTCTATATTTTCACAAAAAATGCCTCGATTAAGTTGATGGAGAATAAGGAGGCAAGTATACTGTTTTGTGATTTTAAATGGTACTTGAATGAATACGAGCATTATCTTGCATAATATAATGCGTCGTTCCGGGCCAACTGTTCCTCAGCTCGGTAATAAATTCCTGATATTTAGCATGGTTCACACTGTCGATATATATTTTGGAAACCAGTGAACCTGTCAGTCATATGGCCATTACCAGAGAAGTTTTTGCCCCTGTTTGTAGGAATTACTGTATTGAGCAGCATTCCTATCCTTTTGCGTACTTCTTGAAGCAAATGGTAGCGCCTCCATTCGAATTACAACAATGTGATATTGTACCCTTTGGTCACTATTTTAATGTACTCTTCATCAACATCCTTGTGAGTAGGATCAAGAAAACGGAACCTGCGCAACAATAGGTCAGTCAACGGGAGACTTGCCTGAAATTCCTTTATAACTAATACAAAAAAGCGGCGCACTCTTTCATAAAAAGTTTCCTTTTATTCCTATTTCCGCTTTTGTAGATGTTTCTTCGTTGATTCACCCACAATCAGCTTTTCATTTGATAGGCTTTGATTGACTTTCACAATCAAAGAAAATATAAAATTTAGTGAATTATTTGACACATAAAATGTAGGGGCTGTATTCACCAAATTAAAATTTCTTCAGATGTCTTTTGTTTTTCACAATATTCCTCCAACACAAAGAACGTCATTAATGTGACGAACAGATAACGAACATCATAGTACATTCTACATGGATGACGTTAACATATAGTTCAATGTATCAAATTAGTTAAAGCATGTTGAAATAATTTAACTTATGAATAAGAGGCTTATGATTGGAAGTCATGCTCCACGAAGTGGATGCAGCACCTCATTTCTGCTTTCATGGTTGTAATTTCTTCAACAGGCTTAGGTTTAAAGCAGTCAAGATTCTTCTACTAACGAATTTCAGCAGAGGCGCAGCTTGGCTTATCAGAGTAATTTTTCGCTTGGGTTTTCCCTTATGCGTGTGAAGAAACGACCCGAAGTGAATTTCAGTTTAAAACCCGAACAAGGACGTCTTTGTTCAAGTTATTATCATTGTTATTGTAGTTACCCACATGTGTATATATATTTATATTTATATATACTTATATTTATTAGCATATATATAAATGATATCGATTGCATAAAAAATCAATAGGAAATTAAGAAAAAAGGAAATATTTGGCAACTAAATTATTTTACAAATTTCTGGATTTTACCACAAAATAATCAATTACCAACCAACCATCCCCACAACAAAATCAACAAGATCAAATATCGAAACAATAACACTTAATTTTTCCTAACATTATTGCGATTCTATCTGTCTTGTGTAGATAAACATTTAAAATATATATTTTAAAGTTATTATAATCGTTAAATTATTGATGACTCATCGAATCATGTTTGATTTTTATTTCCTTTTCGAGTAAGATCAGTTGGTGTATCGGGAGTTAATTCAGGTCATGTGTTAATGAGAGAGAGAGAAATGAAGTAATTCGCTCTGATTGGCTAGTCTTCGCCCCTACAACTTAAATTTTGTCTTCTAAATTTGTTATTAGAATAATTTTTTAGTCAGTTCCAGTTAACTGTATATTAAGAATATAGAGGTCTATGTTATTTTTATGTTTATGTTATGTATAATGTAGTAAATGACATAATTTTATTGTAATTTTTATTTATCAATTTATCAATAAAATTCTCTTACAAATATAATTGGCCATTCAAGAGAATATTATGAAAATATAATATACTGTACTAGAGTGTTGTACATTAATGAGGGAGTTTTTATAGGTAAATCTTTAGTGTGGACTTTTTATTACAAAAGTGTACCATGAACAAAGTTGTAATTTAAATAAAGATTCTGATATATATATATGTGTGTGTATGTGTGGTTCCGAAATGTGGTTCCGACAGATCAAAGCCATATTCAGACTTTCACGAATCACCAATGAAGCCAGCAAATTCCTGCACGTCACGGCCAGCCTTCCTGTCCGCTCGCCCCGTATTCCGATCTCCGACAAGCAATGATCGAAACCGAACAATTTCCAATGTCTTCGCATTTTGACTGTCTGTTTAATGCCACATATCTTGGAGATCGCCACCCAACAGAACATCCTTCGTCAACTTCGCATAAATTCACCCAATGATCATGTGTTTCTCCGATCATTACCAGCTGATATCCCGAAACATTTGACAGGTAGAAAATCAAAATTATTGGATGATTTAGATATGCTGGCCGGTGATCTGATCCTGATTAAACAACCCTATGCAATCAATGCTGCTGGAGATCCAGTTGACCAGATCACTCAATTGACAACAGAGGTAAACATTTTGAAGCAGAGTCAGTCAGACAAGACCAGCAAGCGATAGTAAATTTACTACTTGTTGTTATCATCGTACCTACGGAAAAGCGGCTTGCAAATTTCGAGCACCATGTGACTAAGTTTACCAAAATAGTCCGACCAGTAAAAGTTAAAGGACCAGAATAAAGCCAATAATTCTGACCATTCCAAAGCCACCGGATCAAGTATCAGCAATATTCACCGTCCCGGCACATATCGGTAACGAAGTCCTTCATTTCCTTATAATGTCAAAAGATTGTGAAATCATTTCTTTTTCTAATGTTTGATTTGTCAATTGTGAGCTATAATTCCACTGTGATTGTACAGAAAATGATATTAGTATATTGATAGATGAGTAGATTGAACATTTGTCTAGAATATTTAAAAGATAACAGTTTGTTTTGTTTTTTAATTGGGTTACACAACTATCTAAACAAAAATAAAAAGAATAAGCTAGGTTTGTTCCAAAATCTGTTATGAATGCGTGAGGTATGCATGTCAGTAAAACTTGGTTTTGCGGAGATACTGAAGTTAAGATCTCACTTGAATCAGTTTCATTGAGATTTTGAAAAATCGAATTTGCAATTTCCAACATTTTAAAATAAAAATAATTACTTGTAAACGCTATTTATATAATATTAGTGTAATTAACCAAACTTTTATAATATTAACTTTCATATAAATAAACTAAGATATTATCGTTAATTATATATTGAAGTATGTCTTATTAAACTGAATAAACAATCTTTTTTCTGGGTCAACACGTAACTGTATCGGTAGTTTAAATCAATGTACGTTAGTTTTAAATTGAATAAATTGGTTTTAAATTAAATGTTTAATATTTGTTATATATTTCTAAATAAAAAAAATGAAACTTAAGATAAGTGTTACTAGTGTTACGGCCAATCAGAAGCGTTTCTAAGGTGATCGCGACCGTTGCTAAGGTGATCGCGACCGTTGCTGCCTAGGCTAGGGAACCAAGGAGCCAATCAGAAGCGTTTCCAAGGTGATCGCGACC
>MQRK01251514.1:0-16337 GCA_001938485.1 Girardia tigrina | reverse complement strand
TAGTTGCTTTTAACAATGCATTTTTAAAGTTTTTAAATCCTTCAGAATAAGGTACAATTAAACAATATTTAGGCATATTATTCATATCTAATGATCCTTCGATTTATTTCTTAGATCCATCAGGAGAAGCCAAACTTTTTAAATGAAAAATATTTTTTTAAACATAATTATTTAATTAAAATATTAAATTTTATGTTTGTGGAAAATTGTGTTGATATATTTTGTACCATATATTGGAAAAATTGCTCTAAATTTGTTCTAAACTTCAAATATTTCTTTTAATTGATTATTTAATTATTAAAATGAAAATAATAAACATGAAATAATCTTAAAAATTGTTTTCAATTAAAATGTTAAAGGACAATTTCCAGATCAAATAATTTATATTTTTAAGAATTAATATTATTTTATTAATTTATTAATTTTATTATTTTATTGTTCGATAGAAATTACAAATTTTTATATGAAATATTTTATTCTAATTTTTATAAGAATTCAAAGAAAATGTTTTTCCACTAAAATTTGTTACAAAATAAACCGCTTCTCTAATTATGGTATCTTCAGAGTAATAAAAATAATGTGATTTACACATTCCTGGTTAGAGGTCAAGCTATAGAGGTCAATTCAGCTTCTCCTTTATATGTGATGAGGGTTATAACCATCCATAAGATAAACTCAAAACTATGTTTTAGCCTATGTTTTTGTATATCGTACTCTTATCGTGATATTTGTGTTTCTATCAATAATTTAAAAAGTAAATGCTGAAGAAAATATGTGAAAAAATTAATATGTATAAATAAATAGATGAATATATTTTAAAAAATAAGCATTTTTATAAAATAATTTTTAATATAACTGATCCGCCCGACACTCAGGTTGCCCCGAAAGTCGGACGGAGGTAACAGGGTTGAGCAGGGAAACTTTCTCGTTGTGCTGGGCACGTTTTAATTTGATTTGACGCTTAATTGATCTTCCGCAGTCGAATAATATTAACAAATATCTCGTGATATTCTTTTTCTAAGTCGATATTTTTCACCGAACATTTGGAATTGGCGGAAACGACATCGTCAATCGAAAATTCTTCCAACTGTAAATCCTCATCGGTTTCGTTTGACCACACGGAAATCAACCGCCAAATGTCATCAAAGAATTGCTTCGCTTTGCTCGCATCCGTGTGCCAGTACTCATTTACCAGTCGCTGCAGGATACAGCACAATAGAAAAATCAGATCGAATTTCTGATGACAAGTTTCCATCAAGCGAGAGACACCTGCGGTGTTCATCAATCAGATCGTCGATTTGTGGCTCGTAAATACTGAAATAACTGCATCGGGAGAGCCCGGTTTCACTCAAGACACTGTGGAATATGTTATTCAAATCGCTATTTCGTTTCATCTAGATAAAACTCCAAAGACAAAAAAAATGAGACAAGGCAATTTTAATATATTTATTTATTTTATTTTCAAATTTTCATATTTCAATATCTCTGAAACATTGAAACAAATTCATTCAACTAATTTAATTTTTTTGATAATTGTTTTTTTTTTACATTTTTAATCTTATCTTTGTAAAAACAATTAACATTAATTTTCACAAAATTTCACACATTTCATGATAAAAAAACACAAAAAAATACTTAAATATCACAAAAAAGTTTTTGTTTCTATTTTTTGTGGCAAATGCAACAAAAGAGAACGCGGGATCCATTAAATATATTCATATATATAGATTATGATATTAACAATATAGTAACGATAATTGAGTCCCGAACAATAACAATATAGAAGCCATAATTTATTAATAGTAAATAAAACCAGCCAGTTCAAAAATGTATGTTGTATGATTTCTATTATTACGCTCCAATAAAAATTCAATTAATCTTTCGATAAAAACAAAATATTGTCTTCATTAATCAACATAACAAATTTTTGATAAGCAGATCATTACTCATGCTTTATTTTCACAATAAAACTTTTAAATGTAGGATTTATATTACCAAATATTGTTTTGAATGAATTGTGCTAACCTTCAATAACATTGTTCATGGGATATCATTAAAAGTCGAGTTCTAGAATGCCAAAAATTTATTGGGAGACATTACTAAGCCAACAATCTCATTTAAAACAGATCCGATATAAAATTCCAAAAATAAAACAAATATGAAATGACGTTTCTAGTATCACTTTTAAGTACAAAGGGTAATACAAGTAACGCCTTTGTAAGCATTCTTAAGTTCTCATCGTCATTATATCTAGTGTTGAGTCCACAATTAACAATTATTTAAAAAATGTTTGGCCCTAAATGAAACATTTTGTCAGACCAAGCTCTTTAACAACAATACTTTTGCATTTGAACCTTGATGGTCGATACCTAGACATATTTTATTTTTTTTATTTTCGACATTTTAACGTACCACGCCTTGACTGGAGCAAATGTGGTAATTGTTCTTCATAACACTGTAAAATTATAACATCATTTGCCTCAAAAACATTTTAAAATACTATAATGTGATTAGATGAATCATTTGACACGTTAAGACATGGTTTAAATTAGCTTTACATTTAAAAATTTTTTAAATTTGTTTATATACGATAAAGATAAAATTCACCATCGTTTTATTAACTTTATCATTATTTTTTTACCAAGCAGTCTGAAGGAGTGGTTTACAACCTGTGTATAGTCTTACTTACTTATGGCCATCGGATATATTAGGTTGATGCAAAAGGAATGTCGTTTTTTAGTGTATTTAATATTCATTGTTTGAAATATTAAGAAAACCATTTATAAATAGATTAATATTTAAATATACTTTAAAGCATAAACTTTACTCTATATTTTCATACCAAGTATGGCATTATTGTTAATTTATTGTTAATTTAAGGTTTATTTATTTTATTTTAGAAATGTTAAAAAAGAAGGAAAGGAGAAAAAATTTAATCTACAATTTCAATTTCGAAAAGCAACAGAAACGGCTCTGAATCTTAACAGTACAACGTTGGTTTTCTAAGTTTTCTAGTGGCAACGAGAGCCTTGAAGATGAAGAACACGAGAGTCGACCATCATCACAAGATGACCACTTCCATTTAAAGAAGTTAATCAATGCCGACCCGCATAAAAATTTACGAGAAGTCGCGCCAGAAATCAACGTTTCACAATCAACAGTTGTTCGCTATTTGAATAAAATCGGGAAAGTGAAACAGCAGGGCAAGTGGGTTCCGCATGAATTAAACGAAAATCAAAAAAATCGTCGTTTTAACGTGTGTTCTTCTCTGCTTTTCAGTTATCAAAGCGACCCATTCATGGATCAAATTATAAAGTGTGATGAAAAATGGATCCTAACAACAATCGGTGACGTTCAGCTCAGTAGTTGGATTTCAATGATGCTCCAAAGTCTTTCCTGAAGCCAAATTACACCAAAAAAAGTCATGGTAACTGTTCATTGGTCCACACATGGTTTAATCCATGATAACTTCCTAAAACAAGGCGAAAGAATTACAGCGAAAAGTATTGTCAGCAAATTGACAAAATGCACCAAGAACTACAAAAAACGGCCGACATTACCCAATAGAAACAGGCCAATTCTTCTGCATGATAACGCTCATCCACATGTTGCAAGAAATACCATGCTGAAGTTAAACGAACTGGGATATGAAACTTTGCTTCATCCACCGTACTCACCAGACCTTTTTCCTACCTTTTCAAACATTTCAGTCAGTTCCTTCACGAAAAATGCTTCAGAAACCAAGGAGATGCTGAAAGGGCCTTGAACGACTTCATCGCCTCCAGAACTCCAGAATTTTATGAAACTGGAATAAACTGTTACCTGTTGGCAACAGTGTGTTCAATGTAATGGTTTTTATTTTGACTAATAAAGTTAATTCTAAAGAAAGTTACGTTCATTTAAAGTTGACGGTTAAAAAACGATATTTCTTTTGCATGAACCTAATATATCGAGTTTGGTTTGATTTAATATGTAATTTAATATGTTTTAATTGTGCGAAGATTTTTGTATTGTTAACTGCCTAAAATTAAAATAATTATGAAACATAGAGAACATTGAAAAACTTGGTTGGTCACAGAATCAGAGTTTTTTGGATCTCAAAGGGGAGTAATATGATCTCTAAATATTTGTGAGACTTGTCCGTTTACCCTCACAAAATTCTTTGCACCAGTGGATCATGGTTTACTAGATGGACACTCTGCAAATGCCTAAATATTTCAGAGGGATCTCTATATAAACATAGTCTTGTAGATGTTCCATTACTAATATTGCTGAAATAATTTCAATTAAGTAGAGTTGCATAAAGTAATGTATCTATGCCTCATATCACGCGCTTTTCTGTACATTGATATTCATTGAAGAATGCTGATTGACTGTGACCCATAAAAATGACTGTATATGATATGCGTGTCGAGTAAGAAGTAAATTTGGAGACTTGTGTGAAAAAAGGAAGCCTCCTTTTTAAGAACCAACCCCTAGACTAACCTTTAAACTAAGTTGTAATTCAGAGTACCCTTAGATTTAAGACCATGTCTTTTTCAACTGAGATTTAGTGATTCTTCAGGCAATTTTATAAGTAATAAGGTATCTATATACAAGAATAATTATTTTTATTTTGTGGTTATGTTTTAATTAATCAAAAATTGGTCTAATTAAAAAATATAAGTCTACAATTACTGAACATTATATCAGAATCTGACTCCAAATTAAATGAATATTTTATAAACCGAATATAAATTCACTCATGATAAAATACGTTCGTCACGCAAATATTAATTTACGATAATCGCAACAGACAGACAAACGTATTAAGTTACAATATTCAACGATTATAAATAATATTTTTTATATATCTTTAATAAATCAAATCTATGAAAATTATTTATATTTTGTCTATGGTCTTATTATATTCTTTTTAATCTTTTTCTTTCTGAAAAAAAATATTTTCTTAAGAAATTTATTATTTTATTAATTTATTTTCATATGAAATCATTTTTATAATCATTTAACAAACTTTTAAAATTGGAAAATTATTATTCTCGTAATTGTTAAAACCTCCTTCCATTGTCAAACTCCGGGCGACCGACTCTTTCAAGTATTTACAGATTATTTTTTGACATGATCTTTACTATGAAGAATTTATAATTAATTTTTCCTCCATTATATTTTCCATTTCATATCTCAAATAATATTTCATGCTAGATTGCAATAATGGGGTCATTTTATTTGAACGTCACATTGGCAAAAACAATTTCTTGTCGTGGTCCTTCAATTATCCGACTTATTTAATGTGCAAACTGTCATGCGAGCTTAATTAAAGTCTTCTGTCAGAGGTGTTACGGCGCCAACAATGTCTCTGGAAACTTCGTGTTAGGTTCAATTTTGGAGTCTCGGATATTTTATAGAACTCGAGTGATTATACATAGATTAACAGGTAACAATTTTTCCAGTTTTTTTAATGTCACTACATTCCAATGAAAATACAAAAAAAGTATTCATAAATTAATTAAAAATTATTTATTTATTTTATTTTAATTTAGTTTAAAATATTTATTATCCAATATTTCAAATATTATTTTCAATCTAATTTATTATTTAATTAATTATTTATATTTTTTGTTGTTCCCAAATCAATATTTAAATGTAATTCAGTCAAAGTGATGGACAGAACGATGGAAGTACGATGTTTTATTTGGACTTTTGTTTTAATTTATTCAATCACCTAAAACTAAATATATAATCATTTTTTTGGAAATTATATAAAATATAAATAATACAAAATTTTTTTTGTTTTTATTCTAGAAATTATTGTTTTTACAGTGGTGATTTGAAATTAGAAAATTATTTAATTTTAAATTAAAAAAAAGCAATTTTAAAAATACAAACATTTTTTAATTTATTTATTTTATTTTATCTTTAATATCTTAGAATTTTAATAAATGCCAAAAGAAAATTGAGTTTTACGTTTGGAAAAAAATTAATAATTTTGATTGTTAGAAGAAAAATAAATAATGAAGATGTAAATTTATATAAAAAATATTTTTTTATTTCAAATTTGACTCTTATAAGTCTTTCGGATTAGACTGAAAGAACAAATAATGAAATATCGAGTAACTACAAGCAGGTCTAATCCAATACTTTTATTTCGGGATTTATACTTCATTTATATTTTATTTTATATTTTTGTACAGTTATATTAATGATACAGCAATTAATCTATTTTGATAAATGGTAAATTTACTTGGAGAAAGTCTTCCAGTGATCTAAAAGTGACAACATATGGTACCAGTGGCGGTATTCTAGGAGGCTTTTGCTCATGCATCCATTCACAAGATTCACGTTTAGTTTTTTAAACCTGAAGACTCAGGAATATCTCATCTAAGATTTTCAATTAAGATTTTGCATTTCCACTGTCAAGAAGTGACGGAAAAATAGGCTGAACTATTTTTTTAGATTCTATTACTTTTTAACTTATATTGCTACAATCATCTCGATTACATAGGATTCGTTCTTTAGGTTGTCCACTTTTTTCTTTATCCCACATTCTTTTCCTGATAGACAAAAACTCTCACATTGTTAATAGTGGCATTGTACTGGTGCAAAACTTTCACACGTTTTTTGCAATTTACGAAGGATCTCTTTCTTGTCATCAATTTAAAATCTTTATTCCTATAAGAGTCTGAGGAACTTTTTAATTACATCACGTATATTCTAGTATGTCTTCTGTTTAGTTGAAATTGACCTCTACCAGATTTAAAGTTTGTACCAAGTTTCTTTTTTTGCATTTTGAATACATTGTTAACAAAGAATAGAAGATACACAAATGTCGACATTTTTCGCTCAAAGATATAATTTTTGAACTTTATACTTTAAGTTGTAAAAATGTAATAAATGTAATAAGAAATATCCTTCCGATGAATCATTTGTTGATATCTTGTACGACGGAATGACTATCTATACAATTATTGCTCTGAGAACAGGGCCTTATTCAAATTTCCAAATAATTTTTACAGAATTTCATTATCAGACTTAACTAGGACCACGTCGACTTCAAGCTTTCTTCAATTACATTTATTTTATTTAAAATAGCTAGGGAGGCTGGTTTAAGTGAGTTCACAATTCATAATGCGATGAAGAAAGGTTTCAAGGCAAAGGCAAGGGCCAAGACAAAAAACATTTGATCACAACAAAACCAGAAAAAGGCCAAGCTGGAAAGAAGTAAGAAATTAGTCCAAATTCTGTAGAGACATGCCTAATATGTTACTCACAGGTCAGAATGAGTTCTATGTAGACTCTTTCACTGACGGACTGAATAACAGGTGCATCAATAATGAGGGCACAATTTATGTGAAAATGATGAGAACATTAAGGACAAAGTATCTAATCACAGTAATGATGCTTGAACAGATCTCCCCTGATTGTAAGAATATTACTCCTAAAAACAGTAAACAGAGTGAGACAGACTGAACCTTTTTCAGAATTCACAAGAGAAAACATCAAGATTTCGGGACCTATTCAAAGAAGTGCTAGCTCATCAGATTTTAATATCCTGATTTATTAAAAACTGGTATGTTCTGATATCCCTACACCAGCGTCGACAATATGAAAACTTCTATCATTGACAGAATCCTCTGGCTGAAATCCCTGTTGAAGGAGCATTCAGAATACAATATTCTATATTTGTAAAAAACAAATGATGCTATATAATTTACTTTGTCCTCTTACTCTTTATGATTCTGATACAAGTTCCAGATTATGTTTGGCTAGAATAACGTTACACTCGTTATATATAACTTATAAATTTATTATAAATCTTATATTTGAACGATCAACAGATGCTAGTAAAATTGAGCAGTGATGTAAACTATTAATTTAAGCAACGATAAAACCCGATGGTTGAAGGAATCTGGTTTATAACTTGCCAAATGTTAAATATGTCCTATTTCATCAACTGCAAATATAAAGTGCAAGTGTTCATTTCGCAATGTCAACTTGGTACAATTTAGAATAAGTCTAATAAATAGGAACATTTTTGTGAAATAAAAAGCAAACCTTGTTCATATTAAATCTTTTACAGAGAGGGTAGATAAGTCTTTGAAACATTATTCCCCAATAATTTTAGTTTTTTTAGTTTCAAAAGAACATGTAAATTCAATATTTTTTTTCAAAATATTAATAAAAAAATTCTTAAAACATATTTTATATTTTTTAATTTTATTTTTCAATTATTTTAAATTAAAAATAAAAGCTTTTTTGTAATTAAGTATTCTAAATAATGTTAAAGTAATCTTTTATTTTCCTTTAGTTTTCTTATACTGTATAAATACTAGAAATTGTAAACAAAAAGATTATTAAAAATTAATAAAGAAAAAAATAAATATATTTTTCTTTATTTAATTTTTTTTCTATTGAAATTCAATAAAAAAAATTAATTCATTTTTTAAGGAAAAATAAAATAATCTTTTTTTATTTATTTGTTTAATTAAAAATAATTTTGAGACATTTCGTTTTTTGTATATTATTTTTCTTTCATTTTTATAAACAATTAATCATTTCGATCGTTCAAAACTTTATTAAAATTTAAATTGATCGCTTCATAAAACGACTAATCAGTTATTTCTGATGGAGAAACATTTATTATATTTTTTTGCAAAAAAAGCATTCTAAAAAAAGCAAAATTATTAATTATTTATTTTCCGATATATTTATTTTATATTTTAACGAAAAAAAAGAAAAGCTGACATATTTTTTAATATGTTTTCAAAGCTCCATTGTTGGCATTCGAGTAGCAACTTTACAAATATAAAACATTTTACTTTTTTTAATATAAAAAAAGTAAGTTGAAAGGATTTGGAATTACTAATGTTTTTTTCTTCTTTTGAACAAAATGATCGGAATGATTTTTGTCACTCTTCTGACGGAATAATAATTCAATTTAGATTTGTCTTTTTCTGTTCATTTTAAATAAAATAAATTATTTGATAGAATTTTTTGTAATATTTTTTTCGGTACTTAAAAATTTTAATATATATATATATATTAATTTTTTAATATGTACTTTTTTAGTGAAACTACTTTTTATAAATCAACAATATATATTTTTGTATAATGTTATCGAAATTCACTTAATTATATTTTGAACGAATCGAAATATTATATTTTACAATATTAAATTTAATAATATTTTATTCAATAAAGAACGATTTTCGAAAATTTCTGTGATATTTAGTGGAAATTTAATATTTAAAATATCATAATTTTATTAATTAATATTATAATATATTTATTTTTGAAAGACTTTTTTTATTTCAAACAATGTTTATGCTGTTTTTATAATATTTTTGCAAGACAGGATTCAACAGATTAGAAGGAAAAAAATGTAAAATATTCAATATCAAATTTAAAGTAATAAAACCTATCAATTGACTCGATTTTGGGTCGAATTCTATCCATAAAGAGAATGTTCTTTAATTTTTTAAAATTTTTATGTATATGAATATAAAAATATTGATTAAAAATGTAAATTAAATCTTCGCTCAAAATCAAAAAATGTAAATCTATTAACAAAATTTATTCCTTTATATTAAATAATATGATAATTTAATATGTGATGCGTTCAATAAGTACCCGACCTAAGGTACAATAAATTTAATAGTAAATTTTAGTTTTTTGTGTAATTAAGTTATTTAATAAGGTTTTATTAACAGTCATTGTTTTATTTTATCAAACGCATTATTTTTTGATAAAACGAAATCCGGACGAAAATTTTCTTTTAAAAACAACACTCATCCATTAAAAAATATATTTATAGACAATATATTTCGACTGATCTATCGTCATCTTCAGGTCACTAATTAATAATCAAATTACCCGTATATAAATACAAGTTTATATGTTTATTTATTTATTTTTTATCTTTTGGTTGAAAGTAAATCTCTTAGTTATGAGACTGGAATTTATAGAAAGCAAACTGTTACAGGTTTATATACTTCACCGGATAGTTTATGTGAACTTAAGTATAAAAGAAACATGATTAAAGGTTTAATTTATCGCTCCTGGTCGTTGTCTTCCACTTTTGTAAAATTTGTAGAAAGTGTTAATAAACTAAGTTCGTTGTTAAATAAGAATGGTTATTCTAAATCTTTTCTAGAAAAATTAATAAAGGAAACAGTAGATAAAATACTTTTCAAAGACGTTTCGAAAAATCAGAGTTTGACTTTTCCTGATGGATCTGAGAACAAAATTGAAGGATCATTAGACATTAATAATATGCCTAAATATTGTTTAATTGTACCTTATTCTGAATGATTTAAAACCTTTAAAATGCATTGTTAAAAGCAACTAAATTATACCACCATCTCATAAAATTCAAAATATGTTCAGTAATAAATCTATTACACATTTAACACTTTGTTCTGATATTGTTTATGTATATAAATGTAGTGGGTGCGAGGCCACATACATTGGAGAGATTGCCCGTCATCTCTGTAAACGAATTCAAGAACATGGTCGAAAAGAGAGTAAGAGTAATATTGCAGAACATAGGAAAAAATGTAAATGTGATGTTAATTTTGATAATTTCAAAATTCTGTGTAAGCATTTTGACAGTTATTGAGAGAGAGTGTCGTGTGAAGCATTGTTAATTAGGTCACGTTGCCCTAAAATCAATGTTCAATCGGCAGTCTCAACCTGCTTATTGAGAATTTTTGATTAACATGATTTCATGCAATCGATTACATAATCATCATTTTTGTATTTATATACAGGTGAATTGATTATTAATGACGGTAGATCCGTCGAAATATATTGTCGTAAAATATATTTTTAAATGGATGAGTGTTGCATTATTTTTTGTTGTGACGTCGTCAGTGTGGTGATATTAGACACCGAATATCGAAACGTTATCAATTTCTTTATGTGGCAGAAGAAGACGTGAAGAGAATTCTATTATCTTTTGAATTCAACTTGACAATTTACATTACTCAAATCTCTGAAAACAATTACATATTGAGTCAAAAAGTTTAAAGATGGTCTCAACCCCGTTTTTGATCAAGAAAAATCAGGTCGGCCACAAGAAATTTTGAAACAGTTGATGAAAAATTGAAGAAAATAGTCCAAGAAGAGCGCCGAATTACCATGATTTACAAAAGAATAAATAAATGACAGAAACGAGGTCTCACTAGAAATTAGTGTCCGAAGAGTAGTTTGTACAGAAACAACAAGAAAGAATAGAAGGAAGCAGAAAAGAACGCTACTATGGTTAATCCACGATAATGTGCCAATGCACATAGTGAGCATTTCTAGGGCACTATTGAAGGTGCTAAATTCTTATGGATCCTTCGCCGTACAAACAGATTTGGTACTGAATGATTTATACCTCTTCAGACACCTAAAAGCACTTGAGCGGCATACAGTTTGGATCAAAAGACGATTTGAAGGTTGCCGTGAAATTTTTTTCACAGCAAGCCCCCAAGAATTTCTCAAAACCGCTGATTTGATAATTAGGTGATGGAAGTGTGTGGAATGAAGTTGGTCGTTGGTCGCCCTATTATGAGCATTAATTGAGTCTTCATTACATTTATTTGTATAACAATTTGAATTGCAACTAGAACAATTCTCCATAAAGCTTGCGTAGCTCGTCATCGTTCTTGATTGATTATTTTTAAATAATATTATTTAACGTCTTATTATTCGAACAAATTTAAATTTATTTAATTATTACAAAAATAATTTATACTTTAAATTAAAAATAAATTTTATTTATGAAATATTAATTTAATTTTAAAATTAGTTATTTAAATTGTAATAATTGATTAAATTATCTGACATTTTAAAATATTTAAAATATCAATCTTCCATCTGGGTGGGAGAAACACAATCCTAAAACAACATACCAAACAACATACAATAAACACCATTCAAAAATATTCCTCACAACGATTATTTAAACAATATTGTTTTTGAAATTTTTCAGTTACATTTATTATTTTTATATAGATAAGTAAAATATGTGATTTTTGATGTAAATAATAATATTAGTATTTTTATGTTAATAAAGATTTTTTACTATTAGATTTTTTATTTAATTAAAAATGGTGACTACAATCTGTCAATTCTACCCAAAAAATCTAATACTGAATTCATGAATTCGGCAACAGTTTTCTGAAATTATGTAATTGCCGAATACATAATTTGAATAAAAATTATCAATTTCATATGAAACATTATGAAATTAATATTAAAATTGTCTAATTCAGCAATTCCACGAATTCGGCATAACATATACATCCGAAAAGAGAGCGATGACGTTAAAAGAGATATTCGCACCGGCAGAAGATGAATCGGAAGATGATGACTAGTTCTCGCCTTGATCATAATCGAGTATATTGTAAATCTATAAATTTGGACTTTAAATTTGATAAATTATAACTTTGTTTATTTATGTTTAAACTTTAATAAAAATAGTGAATTTCGTTATTCTTATTTAATTTTCAAAAGAATTGGTGAATTCTGTATGCACAAGTGCCAGAAGTGAGTCCAAGCGAGCCGATAAGAATCTCCGCCATAATAAAGTGGAACTGCAAATTTGAGTAAAACATTAGGGAAAATCCGAAAAAGAAAGCGATGACGTTAAAGGAGATATTTGCACCGGCAGAAGATGAGTCAGAAGAGGATGACTATTTCATAATCGATTGTATTGTAAATCAATAAATTTGAACTTATCTTTCTTGTCAGTATCATAATGGCGTTAAATAATAACGATAGCAGAGGTGCAGCCTTCGTATTCGGCCAATCGGAACGGTGCGAGTGCCACATTTTGATATTGATCAATCTAGTGGCAGACATTGACCGACAATAAATAGACAACGGTCGGCGGCGGCTTTTTGTTGATAATTTTCGTTAAATAATGACGATAGCGCTTGATGGCATCTTAAGTAATGTTTTTTTCTCATTTAAAGATTCAATAAAGAACAAGAAAACAAAATTGTTTATTTGAAAATATTGCGTTCACTACGATTATTTAAACAAATTAATTTTTTTGAAGGTGCTAGACTAATTCTTAAGGATCCTTCGACGTACAGACAGATTTGTTACCGAGTGAATTTTAGCTCTTCAGACATCCAAAAGCACTTGAGCGGCATAAAAATGGTGTTTAAATACGTTAAGCTTGTCGTGTTATAAAAATGCCCTTTTTGAAATTCTTTTTCGTTGTCAGGCCGGGTTCTTATTTTAAGAACTACATAACACTATTTCGATTTTTGAAATTCTGCATTTTAATTAAGATTCGCCATTATTCAGATTTATTTTCTATATATATATATAGTAGAATAATTGGTAGAACGAATAAAATGATAAAACTTAGGAAAATATTTAATAGTTAAAATTAATTTCCAACTGTGTCAGAATTTTGGCATTTAGAAACAAAAATAAAAATGTGAATAAAATAAAAACAGTTGTCTTTTAAAAGAAAATTATTTGTTTCTAAAGAAATTATAATGAAGGGGTCAAAGAAAATTATATTATAATTTTGTAATTATTAAATTTCATTTTTCTTTCCAAAATTAAAATTATTGAAAATTTAATTTAAAAATTAAATATTTAATTTGTAAAAATAAATAATTGTATTTTAGAAAACATATTTCATTTTGAATTAAATAATTATTTTTGAAGAAAATATTTTTCTCATTTGAAATAATTTTTGTATAGAAAAAATTAATAATATTTTTTTTATTTTGTTTCAAAAATGAATTGGAGATTTAAAAAAAACAATTATAAATTACCAATTACTTAATTTTATAAAAATAAAAAAAAATAAATTTTATGTTGAACTTTATTATTCCAAGAAAACTTCTTTCGAAAAATAAATTAATTTTATTTAGATTCAATAATGAAAATTTATTTTAAATTTATAAATTTTTTTTAATTATAATTTTATTCAAAATACATAATAATTTTTTTTAAATTTTTTTAATTGGAGATCATTATAAATATATTATATTTATTAAAAAGCATAAATGTTTAATGAGTATAAATTCTTTAAAAGTTACAATTATCTTCTTTTTTATATGTTCAACAAAAACTGAAAATCATAAGTTTTATGACTCTAACCATTTTTTGAAAAAATACGAGCATATTTATGATTTATTTCAATTGCTGCTTCCAAAGTCCTTGATGGTCGGTCGATTATACTAGTGAAGGTAATAGACTTGTTCACGGTGGCCATTAAGTGTAATCCACGACGTTATAACCATTAAGGGTCTTCGAAGGAAAATATTTCAGCTCCAGAAGAATTTCCAAATTCATTATACTAGAAATTTTTGTATTTTTACCGTTTTAATATTTGCAAACCATTCTTCAAAGGAAATAGTTATATAAGTAACTGAAGTATTCTGAAAACTAATATTCAGATATATTAATCCAGTGGATCTTTAGAATTATTGCAAAGACTGTAAAATAAAATAAAAGATAAAAATGCATAAATGAGGTAATACCGCTTGATGAATACGTTTTTAAGGCATTGTTGATTACGTTGAAAATACAAGATCCGTTTTCCAAACCAAATCCGTTTTCTTTTCTTAGGAGGAGCATTATTATTTCGATTTCTTTCCCCGTAATATTCTCGTTAATATGGATCAAAATATTTTTTATTTTCTCTTCCTCAAATGGAACTTCTTTTATTAGTTTTTCTATTAGTTATTCTTAAATTCTGCTTTCTACCTCTATCATTCCAACCGAAAACTGTTCGGCTTCAGTTATCATGCTTATTGACTTTTTATTTGAATTTTCGTAGATTTTTTGTAACTTTTGATTTTTGATTTTTTTGTTCTCTACTTTATTTTCTTGATTCTTCTACTTCATTTTATTCTTGATGCGATATAATTGATGAGATTTTTATCCTCTTCCTTTTCTGTTTCATCGGCCTCAACTCCATGTATAGGCTTTTTTGTACTTTGAGAAAAATATATTTTATTTGATGGGCTGGACCTTTCTATATGACTTCATCCTTAACAAGTAAGTCACCTGGTTTCTCCTTTCTGGTTCTTTTGTTCTCTTGCAACTTTAATCACATTATTTTTATTAATCCCAGCATTATTTTGCAGTAAAAATAGTGGATTAGCACAATTTCCACGTGAACGTGAAACAGACTTGTTATTATCTAAAGATTATCCATATGGTTAATGAGGGGTTTTCAGGAAATAATATTCCCTCAAAAATGAGAAGGCTGAATGAGAGAGTGAATAATATCGTTTTAACCATAAAAGAGGAAACAATTTAAATAAAATAACTTAATAAAAAAATAAAGAAGCAATTAAATTTTGAAAATTAAAAAAAATTAAGGTAGTATTTATAATACAGATTTATAATACATACTTAAAATAGATAAAAATTTACTTTTTTACAATTGAAAAAAAAATTAATTTTCATTGAAGAAAGTGAAAAAAATTCTCTTTTTTCGTAAGAAAAAAATTCTCAAAACACGTGTTTATAAAAATGAAAAATAGCGAACATTTATAAAATGACTAAAAAATTAGTTCAAAGAACTGTTAGTACTAATGAGCTTGTTAATTTTAATTATTGGGCTGGATAAAAAGAGAGAATAGGGGGGACAAAATTATCAACAATTAATTTCTTAATCTATTCTCCCGGAAAAAAACATATCCCATTTGTTAAACATTCCAAAATGCGTTTCATTAATCATTTTGTCATTATCAGAAAGAAATCCCAAATAAAACTGTTTGCTTCTGCTATTCCTTTTTTTGTTTCTTTTACAAAAACACAAGTTAATTTCTTAATTAATTTTTTAAGCTAATACCTAATTTCAGTATTTTTCTTGCCAAAAAATTATTTGGCTTTTATACAATCACTTTTTTCAAAAAAAATTATAGGAAAATATATCAGTTCATCAATTTGATGATCAAATAAAAATTCCTTTAGTGTCTCTCTTTTGTTCCAAGATCGTTTTTCTTGTTTTATTTAAATGTCTTCTTTTATTCTTTTTCTTGATATTTGTAACATAAACTATATTTTTTAAGTTATTTTTTAAAAATTGTTTTTTTGTTTCTTGTATATCATATAGCTTAAAAAAATTTAATTTTCTTTATAAGAAATCAAGATTTACTTTTATATATCAACACCATTCTTTTTTGTATAACCCAAAGGCATTTTATTAATATATATAAAACATTGTCAAATTTAACAAATACTGTTGAATATAATTTAACGGATAACATGAAATAATAGGACACCTACTATTTTAATAGTAGGTGGAAAAAAAATTGAAAAGGCGCCCAATATTGGTTTACACCTACTATTTGGTGCTTTTGTTTTGAACTTGT
>MQRK01251511.1:21460-35579 GCA_001938485.1 Girardia tigrina | reverse complement strand
ATAGGACGTTTTTCCTTCAATGCATCGTTCAATTTCATTAACTGTTGTTGGTAATGTTCTGCATTAACAGTTTCATTCGAATTCAGCAGCTCATAGTACAGTACACCTTTCTGATCCCATCAAATGCACAACATAACCTTGCTTCCATGAATGTTTCTTTTTGATGTTGACGTGGACGGTTCGCCGGGATGAACCCACGATTTCTTGCGTTTAGAGTTAACATAATAAATCCATTTTTCATCTCCAGTCACAATATTATGCAAAAACGACCATCAACGTTGTCTTGTAAGCAATTAATTGAATATCAGTAATCGACTTTCAATGTTGGCTTGATTCAATTCATGTGGTATCCATTTTCCTTCTTTTTGAATCATTTTCATAGCATGTGGACTTTTACTTATGGCTGCTTGAGTAACATTTAACTATTTTGCAAGCTCTTTCTCTGTTTGCGTATAATCTTCCTTCAGTAATGATTCCAAATCTTCAACCTGGAATCTTTTTGGTTGACGGGAACGCACTTTGTCACTTACATCGAAATCTCCACTTTTGAAACATTTATACCAGTTCTCGCAAGTCTGTTGAGTTGGTGCATGTTGACCATAAGTTTCTTCAAGAAGCTGAAAACTGTCTGCAGCTTTTTTCTTTTGATTGAAGCAAAACAGTAATGCTTCCCGCAAATGCTGTTTTGTTGGTATGAAAGTTGTCATGCTAAAACGTGATTAAAAATATGTTTATGACGCATTTAAGGTCAATGACCTACTTAAATTTAATGCCTCGATTTCAGCACTTTAAAAATCTGTACGTACGACTGTAAAATAATGCTTATTACAAAGGTTACANCATCTCTTAGAAAATCCAAAAAACTAAGTTATACACCTAATAATTAATGATTATATATAATCACATTAGAATATATTTTATCTTTTTTTACTGAAATAACAAAAATTATAATAATTATTATAATTCTCGGTATCTCAAACTCCATCACCAAATACACAGCTTGAATAATAATGAACTAACCTAACATTCTATTAATTTTAGAACAATTTATTTTTTATATTTAACCATTTATAATTAATTATTTTATGAATCTATTTTAAACATAAAAACAAAATATTTTATTTCACAATTTTTTTTGTAATATTGTCTACCTATTTGTTTCTTCATGGATATTCATATAAAACTGTCTGATTACAAAACAATCTTTTCTTATTCATCAACGCTTTTCTTTCCATTATCTCTATTAATAAATTTAAAAAATGTAATTTTGAATGTAAAAGATAATTGAATACATTCAAGTAACAATAAAAAATCTTAGTTAGATCAATGGTTGAAGTCATTAATAACATAATAATAATTTTATTATAGACAAAATTCAAACGAATTATCCATTTAATTTTCTAATTTAACAATCATTTCGTCGTTCTCTAATATTTAATTGTGTTTTCAAAATTATATTTTACATATTACTATTTATTAAATCCCAAAAAATTAAAAATCCAAAAATTACAAAAATTTATTTTAAAATTCAATTTTAAAATATAAATTTTACAAATTATATTTTTTTAGGATACTTAATCCTGAAACAGTTAATCCCGGCACATTTAATTCCGGAAACTTGATCCCGGGGACATTTGATCGCAATTTCATTTAATCCTGAAGACACTTGATCCCAATAAAATTTAATAATAACAAAAAATAACAAGTCTCCAATAAATATTATTAATTAAACATTAGCTTTCAGGAGTGTGACATATGAGACATGGCACATAGAAACATAAGTACCTCAACACGATTATAGGTGGTCACAAATCTTTCATTTAAAGTACGATATCTCTTCTAAGCTTATCTCTATGTCTTATGCCGGTAAAACTTTGAAGCAGCAGTGTTGTTTGTTTGTTGATTGATCCCATTCATGAACTTTCAAGCTTTCCGTCTTTCTTGCAACAATTCCTTCAACAGCGGTCTCCCTGGCGTTACACGCCATAATACCAACATATCATACGTCCCATCTCCGACGATCTCGTTTCTCCTCCAAACAACATGTCACAATTCTCTGTAATACAATTATATCTCAAATTCCTTATTCCATCGATACATAATCAGATTGCACCCTGGCAACTTATCAACAACCAGACAACTCAGGATAGTCGGAACCCACCTAACATCTACATTTATCTCGTACACTTGTATGCATTCAACCAAATCACCATTCCTCAACT
Organism: Girardia tigrina; assembly: GCA_001938485.1. NCBI lineage: Eukaryota > Metazoa > Platyhelminthes > Tricladida > Dugesiidae > Girardia > Girardia tigrina. Next base: position 33,357 of record MQRK01251511.1, on the reverse strand, counting down.
TAATCCCTATTGACATCACCTCAGATTTACACGGTCTGGTGATCTCACGCAATAATATCGATCGACTACAACATGAGTACATAAGCATTCTCACAACCGCTCCATTTCACATTAACATCAAACCCCGGTAACTACGCATATCTGGTTCTCCGTTATTCGTTTTTTTGTATCCCCATACATCTCTTTGGAAACTAGCCGGCCATGTAACTCTCGTCGCCACACACAAAAGAGAGTCATTTTTGTGCCCCACAGAATCTTGCCACGTATCCTGGGTCATTGCATTTAAAACATCTCACTAACAGTTAAGCTGTGTCATTTTTTCTCATCTGCTACCGTTCCACCTGTAATGATTCTTTGAGACGGGTCGTGTGCCGGTTTATCTGTGAATATTCCCACCTAAAATTTGGCGGGAAATTCTGCGCCATCCCTATTATACATATGTCGGATTTTACCATAGAATGCGCCATGACGATGATCTTCGACATATGTAAATCGTCAGTTGCACATGCAGATTTGATGTGTTTTAATGAAATCTGGTAACCCCTTTATCACAGTGCATTTATCTTTCGCTTTCACGTCAATTAAATGGACCAACCTATTGATATCAACAACGTACACGTCCAAGGGTTCATCCTTTGTTATAATCCTGCGGCATAGTTCTTCGAATACCGCTGCCCTGTCGAAGCAGAACACTTTCTCTATTGCGCTTTTCAATTTCCCGTAATCATGTTTCTCTTCATCCGATAGTCCATCATAAACAACAAAGACTCATTTCGACAAAAACAGCGGTAACATGGACTCCAAAATCATCCTTACCAACGCATCTCCTTATAAAATCGCCAAATTTAAGGTAGTTTGTAATAGTAAAATAAGGTAAATGACGATTAAAATGTATTTTTCTTGAAATCACACTTCACACTACACGTATTTTCAATTTCTGCTCAAAATACGTTTATTCAAACAAGATTGTTGATTTTTTTGTCATTATTAAATAATAGTCATCATAACAATTTCTTTTTTTTTAAAAATCGACTTTCCACCTGAGATTTATAGTAATATTTTTAAAATGTCTTTTACTCTTAAAAATTAGGGAAAAATAGTTATTGATTTATTTTGAATTTTACAATTAAAAAAATAAAATCGAAAACAGTTTTTTTAATGTCAAAATGATTCCCCAAGTACAAATAAAAACTTTTCGTCATCTCTGTAAACGGATTCAGGAACGTGATCGCATGGAAAGTGATAGCAATATTGCTCAACATAAGAAGAACTGTTTGAATAGTAAAGTTGATGTAAATAATTTTAAGATTTGGTGTTCACAATTTGATAATTACTGGAAGAGGGTGATGTGTGAAGCATTGTTGATAAAATCATTTGATCCTAAAAAAATCAATGTGCAAACACCATCCTCTTCAACTTTATTGAAAGTATTTTCATGATTTAAAAATTACATAACGATTACATAAACATTGCGTTGATATATAAAAGAGTATATAATTTAGTCTGATGATGACGGTTGATCCGTCGAAATTGATCACAGTATACTTTGACGAACGATTTTTTTATTTTTACGAATTGAAGGTTTCTTATTCGCATAGAAAAACATTCGTAGAAAATGTTTCTTCTAAAATAAATTTAATTTTTAGTCGATTTTGGAACATCAACAATACATTTATTCTTCTTTAAACTCGTCGTTCAAATGTCAATTTAAATTCGAATGAATGGAAATTTTGGCTACAGTTATAATTTACTGTATTTCCTTGACTAAGAGGCGCTCTAGAATAAGTTTCTGTCATTTTACCACATTCATCAATATCTATAACTGTGTCTTCATTTGTAGGTAAATCCCCATTTTTTAGAAAGGCGTTTAATCTCAATTTAAAATAAAAAAGATTAAAAAAATTACCACAAAATCCTTACATTTATTTGAGAAATTACGGTACATTCTTTTCTTTCTTTTATATAATTCATATAATTATATATAATTATATATAATTATTATTATATAATTATAATGTTATATAATTATATATAATTCATTTAATTCATAATCTTTAAATATATAAATTTTATATATTTCAGGACATTTTGATTTTTAATACTCTTTGATTCTATTTGATAAAATCTAATTTATTTTTTCCGAAATAATTATTTTCTATAGAGATCCTTTAAATTTGTTTAATCTTAATCTCCATTACAAATTTTAATAAAATAAAATTTAATTAATAAATTATAAAAAATATTTCATCAAAATTAAAACCTGATTTTTTTTTAAAAAAATAACGAATTAATAATTAACAAATTATTAAAGTAGGAAAATCTAATTTTAAAATAATTTAATCTTCAAATTAATTACTTGCTATTTTCGATTAAAAACTACTCCGATTTTTTTGAAATTATGAACCTAAAGTTAACAGTTCCGGTCAATGAGGCAAATAATTTGCTTGTGCATTCCCTTTGATGTTCTTTAATTTACCAAACATGCTAATTTTGATCTCGGGATCTCTGGTACCAGGCACCTTCGTACTGAAAAATGTATCGTTGCGAAACTTTGCCAGCTATTTCTTCACCTCGTTCAAATCTCTCGCAACATTGCAGTTGGTAGGACCGATCTTAAGAGCCGCGGACAATTTTCGTACACCTCGTTGAGTCGTTCCGACTTTCGGTAAACCTTGCCGCTCAGATAGAGGGCTTGAAAGAGCGAGGTAACACCAAGCAGTTGTCCTTGAACGGAGAGATATTTAGCAACCGCGTTCTCAAACTCATCTCCCCGTGCACGCGGACCCAATAGGGACTACACCATATGCTTCTGTTTAGACCCACTTTTTTCACACTTATTTTCTTTGTTTATGACCTTATGTTAATACTATTGTGAGGAATATTTTAATTTGTTTGAATGTGTAAATGTATGGATGCTATATGTTGATTTGAGTATGTTGAATTTAGAATGGTGATTCTCCCACCCAGATTGAAATTGGTATTTTTTTATTAAATTTAAAGGATTGACTATTCGAACATAAAATCGTAATTAAAATAATAATTTTATAAGTTCATATTTTTAATTTAACAATTAAAATCAAGTTTAATAATTTTTAGTAAAATATAAATTAAATGCATTTTTAATAATTTGATGACATTTTTATTATTTTGGGATTTATTGAGAAATGGTACAAATTATTATTTTTTAATTAATATTTTTTAGAGGTTAAATATTTTAAAAAATAACTTAGAAAATTGTTCGAATAATCATGATGAAAAATAAAAATAAGAGAACCAATTAGAAGGATGACAAACGATGAAAGACCTTCTGAGAGTTGTAATGACTCTAAATGTGATTGCAATAAAAATTCAAATGAGACTTGTCTAGATGTTCTTAATAATATTAATAAAAAAATTATGTTTTTTTATTTATTACATAAAGATAAATTCACCGAAATAATATTGTTTAGTTAATTTATCGTTACACTTCTATGGGGTTCCACTATAGGTGAAAAAAAACTACCTTTTTAACTAGAAATTCGGTTTAAAAAATAAATATAGGGAAAAGAACTGTTAGGGTTAGGGTTAGGGTTAAAGTTATGGTTAGGGTTAGGTGCAAAGTATAGGCAAAGGCACCGGTGGCTTGATGAAGACGGAAAGTGTTGTCTACTGCAGCGCAGCTAATATTGAATCGTGGGGCAATTGTATGGTTCAAGATTTCAGTGTCGTGTAAAGCGACGATTTGTACCCTCAAAGTGGGTAAAAGTTGGTTGCCAGTCATATCGGAATAGTCACAAATACTTGACACAAATACTTTTATATATCATAATAGCATAATTGGTATGCTACTAAAGCTGTATTCTTATTGGATGTTGGTTAAGAACATTATCAACATGCACTTACACACACACGCACCTAGATATTAATTTTCTTTAAAATGCAAGGGTGGCCGGTGAATTATTGCCACGACTGTATATATATATATATATATATATATATATATATATATATATATTATTTAATTATTTTTTTAATAAATCTGGAACAGTGGGATTTAGAAGATCTAATCCACTGGGAAATGTCTGTAAAAACAAGACAATAAAGAAGAATTTTTAAAAAGGTCAATTATATCGATTTATTGAAGCAATTCAACAAAAAGGACCGGATCAACATGGACAAGTGATCCTCCTTCATGATAATGTTAGAGTACACAACTCAAAAACTGTTAAGATATCACTTTAAGAGTTGGGAGGTTCTTCAACATCTTCAGTATGACCAAGACCTTTTCCAGATGGATTAATATCTCATTCGCTGTCTTTCAAATGAAATTATGAGTCTTAGCTTCGAAAATCAGGATCCTCTTGAGAATTTCCAGAAAAACTTCTTCGAGACACGACCTAAGAATTTCTGGAGTAATTGAATCAATTAACTGGTGGAAAGACGAGAAGAAGTAGTGAAGGCCGAAGGAGAGTGCATAATTGATTGAAGCGGTATTATTTTATTGTTAAAATTTTATGATTTCTCTTTCATAATTGAGAGAGTTGTGAAAATTCATTGATTTCTTTGAAAATAAATGTTTCAAAAACGATGGAATATTATGCAACAACCCTATATTCCCGGATCGGAGATACCAGTGGAGAAAAGAAAATAAATGCTGGTTTTTTTGATCTTGGTTAAATGAGATTATATTTTTGAATAATTTTACAAAATAAGATGCAAAAATCAGTAACCGAAACTAAATTGGTTATGTATAATTAACATTTGTTGGAGCTGAGTTTAGTCAGTAATTGATCCTTGTATAATCAACAAAAGATCAAATAGAAAAGTACACAAACAGCGTTAATAATTAACCCTTTCCTGGCTGAATTAAAAATCCTTAAATCACTTTCTGCAACTTTCAAATGATAAAAATAAAAGGACGGTTGACAAAATACATGTTAAAATAATTTTTCTTTAAAAGAAAAATCTTCCTTATTCATCAGGATAAAAATTTTATTCATATTTTTTCCATAGATGCCTATAAAATATTAAAATGAAATATGATTCCATATGACATCAATAGTCAGGAAAGAGTTAAGTACTTCTTAGCAAATAAATAAATTATTTATTACACAACAAGCAATTTTTTTTATCTTTTTTTTTAATTTTTTTCAAGGCAGCAATAAAATAATACATTATCATTGTGGAAGAAAATTATATTATTTCACATTATATTTTTTTAATTCTTTCGATGTTTTTAAATATTGCTTCTGTAATTCTTCGGGTATGTGATTAATGAGAATAAACGGATAATTATTTTATAACCTTAAAAATTAAGTAATAATATTTTTCTATATATAAATGCTATTATTTAACGAGATCTATATACGTCTATTTTTAACACATTTTTATCTTGAATTTTGTTATATCATAACCTAAAATAAAAATTCCAATTAAATAATACATAAAAGATTAAAACCAAATAAAAACCTCTTATTAACCACTTAATGCTCGGATTATTTCTACAAAAATAGCAATAAGTTTAAAACAAAGCCAATTAAATAATATTTATTAATGTTTTTAAAACAAATAAACTCAAGGTCAAAGATATAAGTGTGTCTTTATGGATCGTATATATACCAACAAGTCGAGAAGCGTTTGGATAAGTGCTATGCAATAAGTACAAAGCGCGCGAGTGGCACTCGTTCAAAGGATGAAAGTGGTTAAAATCAAATCTCATATTTTCTAAAATACATGTTTTAATGTAAATATATTTCGATGTATCAACCGTTATTGTCCGGTGGCTGACTATTTTATTCATGTGCCGGCATATAAATTGGTGATTATGTTATCAATAATGTATAATTAAAATCTAAAATTCTCAATAAGCCCATTTTGTGACTTCCGTTTGACATTGATCTTAGGGCAACATGATTTAATTAACAATACTTCATTCAATACTATCTCCCAAAAATTATCAAAATGGTTCTACAACCAATAATGGTTGCTTGAGTGGAATTTTTCGTGTAAAATTCTTATGATATAGGATACTAGAATTAAATTTTGGTGATAATGCAATGTACAAAAAAGCTCTAGACGTCTCGCATGAATAATTTTTATAAGAATTTTTATTATTGATCTTTTTAATTTTTAATTGAATCCAATTATAATAATTATTATTTTCATAATAGTTGTTTTATAGCGGGGGGCAATGACTATAATCGTTTTCTTTTTCTTTTATTTAAGATTCCACTTTTAAATCTTCTTTCATCTTTTTATTTTTTCAATTTTTCTTTTTTCTTCTTTTATTTTTTGGGTCCTTGGTGTATCTAAATAAAAATAAACAAACAAATAAAAGTAATTTTTATTTTTTTTGTACGAGTGTATGCATGAGTTTTATTTTTTACTGTAAATGGAAATGCTTTTATTTATTAATTTATTTAAAAGTTTTATTGAAATAAAAAAGGTGATGTAAGTTATTTAATTGTTTAAATTGAAATAAAATGAAAAATTCGAAATGTAATTTTAATAAACAATGTAATAAAAGTGCACTCAATTTAAAAATTATTGGGAGAGAGTGACATGTGAAGCGTTATATATAAGATCTTTGGATCCTAAAATTAACGTTCCAACTGCATTCTCTACAACTTATGTTGCGAGTTTTTAAATGATGTAATGATTACGCATTGATTACATAATCATTAACTGCACTATATAATAAAACCTTTGTGACAATTTTTAAAAAAAATTCATTTTATAATTAATTAAAGACGATCATAAAATTAAATTCAAAGTAAATAAAAAATTATTATCTATATTTATAATTGTTTTTATTTAAAATGGTTTGTGTAAAAAAAAGAAAGTTCCTCAAAAAAGTTTTGGTGTCATGAACTTGAATTCTGAATTCGAAACCAATAATTATATTTCAATTTTAATCGTTAAATATATTTTTTTTTAAAAAAAACAATCATTAACTTAACTTTTACATTCTTATAAAATTTCAATTTTATAATAATGTTTTAAATAATAAAATTATCATTTTAGATTTTAATTTTAAATATTTTCAACTCAAAATTTTTTTTAATATTTTAATGCACAAAATATTTTTTAAATTCACTTAAACATTAAAATTCAAAAATTTGTGAGCTCATAAAAATACTAAAAATGATAAATGTCTTCCTATATCGGAGGGTCTACGAAATAAATGCACCGTGTATTATCAGAGCGACTTTTTCGTAAGAGACTCAACGACTCTCCAGAAGAACTCATTCTTTTACAACACCCCGTTATATTAAATATAGAAAACTCAGTGTTTAATGAAGCACAGAAATATTTAATATTCTATTTTAAAGTTTGCCTTATTTAACTATTTCAACCAATCTTAAAGTCTCATTTGTTATGAGGATCATTTTATCAATTAGGTCGAATAAATGTTTTCCCTCTCACAACATCTAAAAATAGAGATTCTGATTATAGTTTAATAATAATAAATGACATGGTATCTTGCGTAGGTGTACACCAATAATATACGGTAGGCTTCAAGCAAATGACTGCTTTGAAAAAGACAATTCAATGGCCAATCATAGCAAAAGATTGAGGAATATATTAACTATTACCGTAACATTAGACTGATAATTATCATTTAATTACGTTTCTATCATTTTAGTTGTCAAAGATGAATCGTTTTCCGATCATTTTATTATCGTTAAGCTGTTTCGTAACTTGCCGATATTTACCTGTCCAAGATTTACCCTACGAAAAACTATGGTTAATCAAAAAAACCGAAAATTTATCTCCAATTCTCTACATAAATATTCCTAACAAGGATATTAGTTCAGATGACACGTTTTACAAATCCTTAAAAGGGTTCTTAAGTCATCTTTATTCGGTCATAATTCACACCAAATCGAAGCTAACAAGACAATTGTGCGATGGAAGATTATGCTCGAAACCCAAGGAGCATTTTCAAGAATGCAAAGGAACTGAAAAATATTATTGTCTTAATGCTGTTCAATGTCTCAAATCAGTCTTCAGTCGATTTCCATTGTGCAGGTCTTTACACTTTACATCTTATGACAACAGTTTTGCATTTTAATTCATTCACTGGTAATTTACTGTACAATACTAAAATATTTAAGTAAAGTCTTACTCCAAATTGGGAATTTTGTGACTTAATGAAATGATTGAAAAATTTTAGAACGTAGATATAACCCCAGATTTAGGGATCCTTCATCTGAGAAGGTTTAAAAGCAAGAGTCTACAAGTAACCAAAACAAGTTACTCGGAATTTTTTATAAAAGAAGATTTTATAAAAGAAGATGTAACCTCATATAAATTGACTTTATAGTTAATTTATCTGACTATTACACATTATTTTGAAAGGATCGTCATCATTTAATTATTGCTCAAACATGGCTCTCCTACCTTGAGTTTCCTGATTTTTGTGATCATTTTTAGACGTTTAATTGACTTTGGAAAGGATTTACGATTATAATATATAATAAATAGTTTTTATGATATCTCAAAAGGGTTTTAAAACTTGTTCTAGTATCTTTTAATAATTTAATATAAATTTTATTTATATTATTTGTGTAAAACACATTTTAATGTATTTTTTATTATGTAGATGCCAAGAAGGATACACAGGAAATCGTTGTCAGGAATTCAAGGAGGAGTTTGTTATGACGGCTAAAGAAGATAACGACGATTCTTTATCAGATGAAAATATTTATAAAATAACCGAACTGACATAAAACGGGTCTTTATTTTAAGATGCCGTTCAACATGATTTTTTATAACAATTCGAGCATTACATTAACTTATCTGACCATATTGGCTGTTCTTCATCTACTTGACTTAAAGACCTTGTGAAACCAGGACCTCTTTCCTTTATTATGAGTTGATGCGAGTGATTATTCCTACGTCTCAATTTAGAGACATAAATCTAAAACTTTTCTCTAAATATGTTTAGTTAAATATCTTTTAAATTGATTTTGTCAATATTTGAAATTGTTTATGAACCTTAAATCTAAATGTTTTTCTTTTTTAAATTTAAGCGTTGATATAATTGTGAGGAATATTTTAAATTTGGTATGTTGAAATTGGTTTGTTGAATTTTGTATGTTGAGTTTAGTATTTGGAAATGTGTTTCTCCCACCAGGTGGAAAATTGATATTTTGGATGTTCACGATTAATAATTATTCGAGCATAATTTACATTTTAAAATACAGCATAAGATATTTAAAAACATTAAAAATATTAAATCGTTTCAAATTTTCATATTAAAATTTAAATAAAATAAATACTTTTAACTAAGTTTTGAATTAAATAAATGTTCCTTCTTTCAATAAAATATTTTTTAAATAAAATTAATATGTATATAAAAATTAATACTAAAACTACAAAATTGAATCTTAAAAATAAAATCAGAAAATAATGAAAATTTGTTCGAATAATTGTTTATTAACAAACATTAATAAAAAATTATCAATTTAGAACGATGTCGAATGACGAGAGTTTTCCTGAGAGTTGTCCAAAAGACAATTCTGATAGTATTGAAAATAAAAGTTCGAAAACCCATGTTGGTGTTCTTAATAATAATAATTATTATCTTAAAATATTTTTTAAAAATGGGAACGTAACTTAAATGCACAATTACATATTTATTATTAGGTTGTCAAGAATGAAATTTGTAGACATGATTACAATAAACTCAAGTAGTTATAATGTGACAATAACGTAACGTTTTGTTGCTCACTTATTTAGTTTGATTACTACATATCTTAACCATTGAATACATCAATTAAATTTAATTAAATTTATTGATAAATTGTTTTAATAATCAGTATTTTAACAATTGGAAAAAGCAGAAATTTGAACTTTTATGAAAGACAAGTTCCTACGTGGAATTTCAGCATCAGAAAGTCTGCGAAACATCAATAGTGTATTCAGATACAATTCTAGTATACAACACACAGTTTTCAATTGATTCAGAAAATTTGTGAAAGGCAATTTTAACTTCAATAAGTAGTGTCGGTGTCACCTAGGAACGCGGATAGACCCATCACAATTTATCTTTTACGTTTTCTGTTACAAAGCAAACAATACTGAATCACTTGGCTCCAATTAGTTGAAGGAAAAAGTTTGGATAAGTTGGATTCCACGTACGTTGAATGAAAAACATAATCGAAAACGCTTGGATGCTTGTTTGATGATGCTTTCTCGTTATAAATGTGACCAATGTTTGAATCAAATCGTCACTTGTGATAAAAAGTGGATTCAATATGATAATCGCAAATGTTCAGAAAGCTGGGTGGACACGAATAAAATATCAAACCACAGACCAAAGCACAAAATTCATAAAAAAAGCTGATGGTGAGTGTTTGGTAGTATGCCGTAGGTGTAATCCATTATAACGTCATTAAACCTGGTTTTTTTAATTACAAAATATGACTACTGCAACCAATTGGAAGACATTTAGCGGAATCCAAAAGAAAAACAACCACATTTGGTAAACAGGTTGAGCCTTAATTTGCTCCGAGACAATGCAAAACCAAAAACTGCACTTATAACAGTGAAAAAACTACAAAAACTTGAGTTGGAACTTCTACATCAACTGACTACCATTTCTTCCTAAATTTAAATAACTTTTTGATAGGAAAAAAGCCAATTTTGAAGATGCCGTAAAATGGCTTTCCAGGAATTTTATAGATTCTCGCTTACCAAATTTTTATTCAAATGGCTTCACCAATCTAACGCTCAAATGGCAAAAGAGTGTCGATAATATGGTTGCATACTTTGATGAATGACATAAATATTTGTATTGGTAAGTCATCAATGAAATTTGACTTTAGTTCTACAAATTTTATGTATTTATTTCCTATATATTTCACAATAAAATAAAACATTAATAAATACTTGGTTTTTTCAAAAATGCCTTGGAATAGATAGAAAGGCAAAATACTATGAGAAAGGAATAATCATATGAAATAATTGTTTTAAAGCACAAATTATGTTTCATACAACTGATGTATGTATATTTGTTTTTATTTTTATTTGTATTCCAGAAAAAATGACATTGTAAAATACGGAATTGTAATTAAGTTTTATTTATTATTGAACAAGCGCAATGAGGAAATATCTTAAGATATGATGAGCACTTATGAAGACAAGTATCATTCGAGATCAACAATTTAAGAAGGACGGGTAATGTGCGCATCAGGGCTTTTCAAATGTTCGTCAGTCCGAGGAGATTTCCGATTTCAAAAAGTGAGTCATTCATCTGAAAGCCCAGTCGAATTAAGACTTCAGAGTTGACTGAAAAGTTATAATTTTCCCTTGATTCATACCACAAAATTACTTTAAACTTGGGCAACGAAAATTTGTCGTTTAGATTTTTGAAAAACGTTCTTACACCAGAAATGAGCGAGCGACAACGCTTTATTCAAGTGTTAACTTAGAACTTTTTTTACTGTTTTAGCTATCAAACATTGACTTAATACAAATTTGGCTACAGATCCTTTGGCTATTGATCTAACTGAGGACAAGCGTGATTCACGTTGTCGGTGAAAAATTGTTGAAAATCATTTGAAGAAGTGAAATCTGTATTCATTTATCGCAACTGTTTCATACTACCTGTGTTCTTGGATCGAAGAAATGCTATCCATACCGCATAAATACCTTACAAATTTTCTATTTCCGGTTCAATCTATTCAGTAATTTTCAAAAATGCTTGTTGGGAGCGTTCATAAAATATAAAATTTTTGAATCTTATCAAATTATTAAATAAACAATTACATTCCGTACAATATTGTAATAAATATGTTAAAATAAGATTTTCAGAAATTTAATGTAAAAAATTAATTTAAGTAAGAAATAAAATAAATTTTACGGTAGGGTTATTAAAAGATTTATGTAAAGATTTATTATAAAGTAAAAAA
>MQRK01251508.1:0-17461 GCA_001938485.1 Girardia tigrina | reverse complement strand
TGTACGAGTATCCATACGTCTACTCAAATTGCCGACGATTACTCTAATCTCAAAGTCTGTGTAGTAGAATTAATTAAAACTCCTCATTAGCTAAAGTTTATCCCATTAAAATCGTCTCCACGTCCGGGGCATCGTGTAACAATTAGTCATTCCTCCCATGAGACATTGAGTCTCACCAAAAGGGTTTGAGTAGATCGAAATTCAATGCAACAAAAATTTATTTCATAAAGTAACTTTTAGTTTCAAATATATTTTAATAAAATAATTTATTTAATGATATTTATAATTATTAATAAAAAAATATCAATCAAAATCAAAGTGAAATTAAAATCGCTAAATAAAAAGATTTATTTTGTCCGGGAAACGTCGGAAGAATTTATTCGGATTTTAGGGGAATAAAAGAATTTGTATTAATTTTAAATGGAATTAAAATTTCCAAACATTAGACAGTTCGTTGTTTGAGGAATGAAGAGACAATTCGTAGGGCCCTTTAGAAAACAAAGATTAATGTATTATTATATTGGATCAATATTGAGTTTGTTTTGACAAGAGTTGAATTACTTTAGCTAATTTATTTGTGGTTTAAAATGCTTCTTAATGAAATAATGAGAAGCAAGTGACAGTACAATGGATGATGACCTTATAGAAACATATATAGCAGTGGTTCCTAACCGGGGGGTAAAAACGCAATTCTTTAGGGGTAAAAAGGCATCCACTAAATTTTAGTGATGCCTTCTTGGTTAATAAAAAAATACAGAAAAAATACAAAAACCTTCACACTGAATATTTTTTATTCATAGTTAAAATATAAAACAAAGTAATATTGTAATACTGTTTTGCAATTTGTGTTTTTCTATTTATTCACAATGTATCCAGTTTTCTGACGAACTGCTGGGCAGTGACAAATTTGTAATTAATAAACAATAAAATTCGCTTGCATTGTGTGTTTTTATAGCATTTTTAAGTTGGATAAAATCCGTTTTCCTAAGAGGTTACAGGGGTAGCAACATAAAAAGGTTAGGAACCACTGATCTATAGCAATATATCCCATCTTATATCCGCGAATTATTTATCATTCACTGGAAAAGACGTTAGAATCTTGCTGCTGTACAGTGACATCGCGAGGGTTAGGTTGAGTAGGCGGTTGTCTAGAGCGCCAGGCGCAGAGATAGCCTCGCAAATGGTCTTTTAGCAAAGTTTATTGGTTAATGCAAATTTCAAATTTTTAATTTAAATGTTATTAAATGTTATTTGTATACAATTCTCAACAAAACTTTCGAATTGGACATCTAGATAAAATATGATTTGAAATATTTTTAGATTGTGTAAATATATCGTTAGGAAACAATTATTCGAACAAATTTTCATTTTAAAATATTTTCAGATTTTATTTTTAAAATTCTATTTTATAATTTTTGTTGGGAAGGACGAAAATGCGTTTTTTTAGCATTGTGTATACAAAAAAAAGATTTCAACCATTTAATTATATAACAAACTATTATGGCACAGATAAAAATGTTCGATGGCAATGGAAATTTTGAAGTATGGTACAAGACGTTTACCATGATTATGAAATTTCAAGCTCCGTATTTCTCGTTTCTGTTGGTTGAAAGTCCGTTCGAGATTTACATGGAAGTGGATGAGAAGAAGAAAAGTTCCTGTAAGGAGGTGTTTAGTGTGCTGAACAACTCGTTTAGATTGACCAGGCGTTCGGCGTACGGTTAGCTGGTGGGTTTGCGTCTTCGGGACGGCGAAACGATTTACGATTACGCGTCACAAGTTAAAATTTTAGTATCTAAAATTGATAAATTATCTAAGGTGTGGATAAATTATCTGTTAAATTGATAAATTATCTAAGGGTTACGACTGAGAATGGACATCCCAAAAAGAGACCGATTGTAAACTCGAAGAGGGACGATGAGAAACCAGCGAAAGGCTATCAAGGGCGATTGATAAGACAAGTGGTTTGCTATCGGAGTCAGAAGCTGGGTCAAATCGCGATATATTTGGATTGGGAAATGGTCAAAGAAGTTTGTAGGTGCCAGCTCTCTCTGAGAGAAATTACAGGCGTTACCGATTATGACTATAGGTATTAATGGTCCGTCGATGCTCGAATTAGTGGATTCTGGATGTTTGAAAACTGTAGTGAAAAAAATGCGTTATTACATAATAATGTTAATTTGTTCGGGGAATATGACAATTTTGGTGAATGGCAGGAACGTCAGAGTGAGTTCTATGGAAGTGCAGTTAACGATAAACGGGAATTCATTCAAAGCCGAATGCTCATTTATGTAAAATATACCACATGGCCTAGGAGTGTTGATCTGCATGGATGTCATTGAGAGGTAAGGCGGAGTGAATATCGAAGGCGTTTCCATTGAGTTTGGTGACAGGAGTAAGAGTAGTGATAGTGGTCTCGGGTACGCAATGACTGATGTTCCCCCAGTTTGCATAAGAAAATAAAACTTCAAAATAGAGTTCAAGGATAACTGGGTGGTAAATGGGATTGGAAAAGTGGAGCACAAGTTTATCACCCCAATCGACAGTCTGTTTTTAGAGACGATAAATCGAAAGATGCAACCACCTTGGCGATCATAGCGAACTGGAATAGCAAGGGATATTTAGTCAATTATGATGAGAGAAAATAGGTAAGTCAATATGATAGGGAAAACAGAGGTAAATAAGGATAAAATACGTCCAGTTTTTAACTTTAGGAATTTGAATAAGTATTGTTATAAAAGCAATTTCAATAATAAAAAAATATTCTATCGAAATTACTTTTATAATATTTTATTAATTAAATAGTAAAAAATATTATATTTAAATATAATTATAATTAATCAAAAAAAATTCAACTACAAACGATAATAAAATACTTGAAACCAGAGCAAATACAGTTATTGATAAATATAATGTTTTTATTTCCTTAAATTTTCTTCGTTTGCTTTTTTTTCTTCGCGTATTGGTAGACAACTGCGACGCCAAAAGTCTTCCGTTAAAATCCAAATTAGTAGTTATTAATTAATTTAAATCTATTTATTTATCGATTTTTTTAAATATATATATTCTTTTTATATATAATTTTCCAAAATATTCCTTCTGCTTATTTTTTTATCTTCTTAGTCTTCTTCTTTTTAAATTCTATTTTTTATATTTTCCTTTGATTTTCTTGTTTGGAACAAAAAAATAGGAATTTTTTTACCGCACAAAAATTAACAAAAAAATAAAAAAATAAACGCAATCATAAAAAAACGATTACTACATAAAACGAATAAAAAAATACACTGGATCACATTCGGTCAAAAAAAATAAATATTGTCATGAATCATTACACAAAAAAAATAAAAATATAGATATAAATATAACTTAGTTTAATTTTAGATATTAATTAAATATAAATAATAATAGTAATAAATTTATTTTATACTTAAAAAAAAATATGGTCGGACAAGACAAGTATGAGTATGTTTAGAGCAGTTCTGCCGACAATTGTCTGGATAGGTCACGCATCTGTTGTCGTAGGGGTTCTCAATTTTCTATATCATTTTTTCAGAGGCGAAAATGCAGATATTGGTTCACGAAGATATGTGGCGCTATCAACCGTATATCGTTAATAATAAAAAGTACACTTTGACCAGAATGGAGTTCGGATTAAATATTGAACCATCGGTTATGACCGAAATTGTCAGGTGGGTATGGGACTCTGATGCGAGAATTCGAGATCATGTTTATTCATACACAGATGACATTTTTGTGAACGAGACTAGAATTCCCGTTGACAAAGTTGAAGGATTGTTTAAAAAAATTGACTTAAGGTGCAAGAAACCATAAAGTATTACAAAAGACCATGAAGTGCGGATGTCGGGAATGATGATCTTCAAGTGGAAGAGAGATAATTGAGTAAGGCAAGAGTCGGATACTGTGTCCATATCATGACGTGTGTTGTATTCGGTGTGTGGATAATAGGTAAGTATATATCTTGTGATGAACTAGCTTTGCATGAGTTGTTCATACTAAAAGCGTCTCAGTGAAGGCAAATTGGAGGTCACAGTGGGAGACGAGATATTTAAAATAATCAAGTGAGTAATGAAGCTGGAGTAATATGGTGGGCTCGAGCTTCATTGCGATTGGTGTAGTGTTTGATGTTAAGGGTCATAGAATCAAAGATACGTCGGGGTTAAGAAAAACAGTTGATTCCAGACATATCAATGTGATTGAGCTGGAAGCAGTAGATAAGGGTTTGAATCTATGCGTCAGGTGGAAGGTAAAAAAGGGAAAGTTACATTAAACAATAAGTTAATTGTATCTTGGATTTCTAACACGTTAGGGGATCATCGGAAGTTGAGCACCGGATCTTTTGATTTTTTGTTGATTAAGAGAATACTTTCGATTATCTAGGAGTTATGCCAAGAATATAGCATATCAGTATCGATTTAGTTCGTAAATATCGTGAGGAACTTGATGGAAGAATTGACCAGGATGCTTAACCAATTAAAACGGGGCAACTGTCGTTTTTCAGTCGCAGATTATCAAACGATGCTTCCAGAGATTTACAATAAGTGCCATCTGGGAACCAGGAGAATGAAATATTTGTGTGAAAGACTGAACATCGTGGCATTACATGTGGATATCAAGGATTTAATATGAATATGTCAAAGGTACCAATCGATTGACTCAACACCGATAAAATGGAAGAATAGAACGATGAATGTTGATGAAACTTGGCTGAGATTGACTGCAAACGTTACTAAGTAAAATTAGAAGAATTTTTGAGCATTATCGATTGCGGTCTTTTACGCTTTGCGATTTGTAAACCAATAAGAGCAGAGAATGTTGATAAGATTGTGTCGGAAAGGGCAAGATTATTCTGCGAATATGGCGCTCCCTGGGAATTATTAGTGGATAACTATACCACGTTTCACTCAGATGAATTTAATAGGTTAATGGATTAGTGGAACGTTGAAATTTATTAATGAACCGTAAACAGACCAAGCTGTATCGGAATAGTCGAACAAATCACAGGACTGTAAAGAGAATAGCTTTTCGCTCGAACATTGATATTTTGAAAGCTTATGGCGGTATAATAACACGCCCCCTGACAACAAGAAACCGTCAAGTTTGGAGCTTTATAATTACGGGCCAATCGTTTTATAATTTCTTAGTAAACCGGTTGGGAGAGCGGATCTTGAGTTTGCAGGTTTTTTAGAGATTCAGCTTGTGTGGATAAAACCGGATCAATGCACACCATACATGCGGCAGTGGATGAATGGAATTGTTGTGAAACGCGTAGGCTCAGTAAAGTATTTAATAATATGGAACGGTTTAAGTAGGCCCAGACTTATGGCTGACATTAAACCACGACAGCCGAATCTAGTTTGGATATCGAACCCGAGGGGATGGCGTGAGAGCGAGCCAGTGTCGGAGGACCTTGTTAAACCGGAACAGTCGGAAAAGGGACGATCATGGCGGGAAATACGCCAACCGGATTATCTTGACGATTTTATTGTAAATGTAGATTCGAGTGATGGCGAATCGGGTGGGGATTTTGGAAAGGATGAAAATATGATTTTTGATGTTGAATAAAAATGTTGTTTTAACAATCAATGATAATTGGCGAAAATATGAATTGTGACATTATGCATACAAATAAATTGATTTTTTTTACTTATTTACTTTCTCAAAATTTTTTATAATCAAATTTAAATTGATTTCATATTTTAAAAGTTTTTAAGTATCTCATGTTGTAATTTAAAATGCAAACTTTGCTCGAATAACTATTCATCATGAACATCCAAAATATCAATTTTTTATCTGGGTGGGAGAAGCACATTTCCAAATACGAAACTCAGCATACAAAATTTAACTTACCAATTTTAATTTACTAAATTTAAAATATTCTTCTCAGTGTTGATTAGACGAATACTGTGTCTTTGCCAAGAAAGAGAACATCTTTTTCTCTTGCCTGGTGAAAATGGATTTTTGTCTTATTTAGACAAAAGAGTAGCTAAGTGTCTGGGTTATATCCAATTTAAAGTTCTCCAGTACTAAAATGAAATACTACAACTTTCGAAATATTCCTTATTCCAATCTATAACAGCGGATTACGGATAGCAACCTATAATTACGAAGTTCCATGATTCGATGAAGAAAGTATTACAATCATTAAAAAAACGAATTTCAGTTCATTTAGACAATACATTAATAGTCACTCGAATTATAAAGTTTTCAAGCAAATTGAGAATAAAACTAAGACTAAAACCATTTCAATTCCAATTTTAAGAGATGAGGAGAATTTCTTAGAAGGTAAAGAGAAAGTATTCACACAGATCCAGATAAAGTTGAAGCAAATAAAACATTCTATAGACCAAAAAACATGCGGAATTTTAGAAGAATTTAAGACATGCACACAGAGAAAAAGAAATATTGAATACTTATGTCTGTATTTATTCGCATTAATGTATATTTGCGTTCTCTCGATTTGTCCTCGTCGCGGTCCTGGATAACCAACCAAATCAATATGGGGTTGCCTCTAAGAAAAGCCTTGCAACCCACGATCAGGTATCTAAAACTATCTTGCAACAATTGGATATCGAACTACGTGAGGACTGTGCTGGTGTAGCCTTACTAGATGTAGATGGTTAGTTTTAAAGATTTGTATGTAGAATAGAGGATAACTCAATGATCAAAAAGTTTGAAGTGTCACAAATACAATAAAACATTTGCAAGGCTATGTGGCTTTCCTGACAAAATGCACAGTTGTGGCATCGTTACAGAAACATATGTTTAGTATACATCCTAAAATATATCAAATTTAAAGCTTTCTCTGATTAGGGCTGGCAATCCCGGTCAATTTTACAATGCCTATATTTCGGGCTCTTATTTTTCGTTATTCCCGGATTAATATATTTTTAATGGTTTTCATTTCGTATAGCAGTTTAGACTATCGGACACCTACTAATCAAACTTCATTTTTTTGTTAAGCCGAATATAATTTAATTAGTCATAAATTTAATTAAAAACATTAATTATAAACTCAACGTCATAAATTAAATGAATAACATTTATTAAACAAAATATTTACAAGAAGCGCCACACAAAATAAACATATTTCATACTTGGTATCATAACATAATTTACAAAAATTTAAAATAATAAAGCAAGAAACAAAGTTTGTCCAATGTCTTATCATTTAGAATAGAGCGCAGCTTTGTGCAGAAATATCCCACAGAGGAAAAGCCACGTTCGGTTTCAATGGAAGTTGGCGGAACAGTGGGAAGATAATAATGAAACCCATCAAATCAGTTTCTACAATTGTCGTTTTCGGCTTCGTTAACATCAAGATAACTTCTTTCAATCTCTCATCAAACGAAATCTGCGGAATTGTCTGATTTATTTCAGTCTCGATGATATCTTTACTGATGCTATTTTCCTTTGAATAGGCTTTGAGCTGAACAATTGTACAGGTGAACAATATTCATTTTCAAATTATTGAAATTGAAATTATTATTTAAAATTTTTCTATTTATATCATATTATTTCTATTTATTTATTATTTCTATTTATTTCTATTTATTTTTTAATTAATTCTTTTTAAATGTAATTTACTATGATAAATAATATTAAAGGTAAACAAAATGAAACTAGGGTAATAATTAATAAAAGGAATAATGGTATGGACTTACAGATTATAATAAATAATAAGGTATATATTATGAAAATAATAACGTTCTTCTAATAAAATATTTAAAGGAATATCACAAAATTATTTAAGAATTACTTGTTAAATATAGATGAAAAGTATTTGTATAAAATTTAAATTATCAAAATCATTGATTCAATGATATATTACGGAAAATTTGTTTCCTTATAAATTAATTTATAAAAAAATTTTTTTAAGAAAAAAATATTTATAATTGATTAATAGGGGAATTTCTTTCTAAAAAGTCAAAAATAAAATTTCAAAAGTGATCAATTTTATTTTATACTTTTTGGAAAAAAATTCCCATACTAATCAGTTATAAATTATAACTGATTAGTAGTGGATTATTTACCAAAAAGTAAAAATTTAAATTTAAAAAGTAATCAATTTTTTATAATTTTTTATCTCTATTGAATCAAATTTTCCTGAAATCCCGGAATCCCTAGCATTTTAATCCGATGATTTCGAGATTGGAATGTTTTCCTTGATCCCGGGATTGTCAGCCCTATCTCTGATAGGCCTTTCAAAGTAAATATAGCTTCCTGAAAACTCTTTAAAATTCCTTTTCCTGATGGGGGCAGCTATCAGTATTCGGGATTATAAGAATGTGCCCCCCATTTTTTGTAATCAAATGACAATCGATAATTTTCGCCCAAACGAGGGCGGGTTTCCATTCAATTATGCTTTTTGACCAGTCATTCCGATGCGCAGCAAATGTCTTGGTACATTGAAATCTACGAATTGTATTAGTTTCACAATTTGATGTTTCTAAATGACTACCCAAATCTGTTTCTGATTGTCATCCAATACCACAAATATAACATATCTCCTGGATGGTTTCGGAATAACAGAGAACACTTTGCGATAATGTTTCGGGTTTTTAAACCAGTTCATTTGATTATTTCTGACAGCAATTAGTGAGAAAAACAATCAGCAATTAAATAATATTCTTCTAAAAATAGTTGTTCTTTTTTAACTTCCCCGATCGATACCACTTGATCTATCGATAATTGAGGCTTCCATAATTTATTTAGAAACCTAAAATTGATAAGCGTCATTGCAGTATGAATTACAGACGTTGAATTACACACGTATGAATTAAACACGGTGAATCACCAGATGTCTGAAATTGACACACCATCAGAGAATCCTATAGTAAATCAAAAACTTACTTTCAAAATCGTAGGCACACGGGTACGCGCATCACAAATGTAGTTCCAACGGACCAACCAATATTACAGAATTCGTAGAATTTCTCGTTGGCAGAAGGCGATTGGTCGGAAAGAAACAGCAGAACATTCCATCTGTAGTATAAAATAATAGTCATTTTGCAGTTGAGACGACACTTACACTTACATTTTGCATTAAGACGACACTTTTCTAAAGCAATTTTTGAACGACACCGTTTGCGACACTTGTTACCGAAAACTAAAAAAACGTTAATCGAACGGACGAATCAAACAACAACTCACCTGTGAAAAGCGGCGACACTATCAGGCAGAGGATCGACAGGCGAAACTAGAGACACCGAGAGAGTGCACCCCAGATTCAAATTCGAACTTACGAAAAGGCGCTTCAACCTACTGACGCGTCGACTGGCGAGAAACAACTAGCGAATAACCAATTGACGAACTATTTAACAGACCTCCGGATACAAACCGCATTGTAAATGTATTTTATTATTATTATTTCTTTAATTTTGATAACCTTAATAAATGTGTTCGATTAAAATTATTTCTTCATCTAATGATATTTAATCTGAATATCTGAGTATTGACTTTGTCATAAATCAGAGTTAATTGGGCCTTAGTCCCAGTTGTCGTCTTCGCCTTCGTTCTTGGAGAAATCTAGATGAGATCTGAAATGCGAATAGTTGGTAATTTGAATCCGCGACGCGAGTCCGAAATCGATCGCGAATTGAAAATGAAAAATTTAAACAAATAGAAAATCTCCTTATAATAAAATTTTCTTTCAAATCGTTAATGAAATTTTTTCTTCGAATGTCTTTTAGTCGAAAATGGATCTTACAATAAAATACCCAGATGAAATTTTGTAAATAAATTCGAGCATTATTTTAAATTAAATATTATCTTTAAATTTTGTTGAAAATCGTGAGTAAATTCGACATGTGATTATCAAATATTGCTCTAATATTAATTCAGTCAAATGTTGACGGACACTATATCTCTTTAATTAAGTTGAATATTGTGATAAAATCGGTAGAAGAGTTCGTTTCGGAATAAATGTAACATAAATAGAATGATATTTTTTATTCAGACGAATAAAACTTCCAAAGTTTTGAATAAATTTGGACCTTACCGAATGTTACCTTTAATGAAAAATTTTTTTAAGTTTAAATGCTTATTTAAACGCTTTAAATATTTAAATGCTTTTTTTGGAAATGTTTAAATGCTTTTTAAAGTTTAAAGAGTTTAATTAAGGATCTTTAATTTAATCTTTAATGAAAATACTGCGAGTAAACATTTAGATGTAATTTTCCTAATTATTAATCGAGATGAATGCTGGTGGATGTATCAATTTAAATGGTAAATGTAATGAATGATAAATGATAGAAATTTTGATAAAAGATATAAATTTAAATGACTTTAATGCTGATGAAAATTTAAATGATAAGAGTTTTTAATGATATGAGTTTAGGCGATCTAAATGATACAAACCTGAAGGCAAAATGTTATAAATTCAAACGGTATGAAATTGAATGGTATAGACAAATCAACCTAATCTTAGACAACCTATAGACAAATCAACATGAATTCAAATAATAACAAGTTGATGTACGTTATAATGCAATGATAAACTCGTGATTTTAGAATAACCGACGCCGTATGTTCCCATGCAGACACAACATTGCCGCAAGTTCGATCAAATATACCACATAACAGTGCCACATGTATTAATTATTGACACAGCATTTACATTTCATACAAACATGAATGACGTATTCATCAGAGGAGCACATGCTTACACAACAAGAAATCATCCCCGATCGATACTGAGTTAGGCGGGGGGTCCATAGCCTATCCTGTCTTTAAGTGAACCCCTAGGCCCTTCGAACTTGCTGGTCAGATGTCAAGCGAGAAGAGGTGGCCAAACCGCTTACAACTAAACTCGTTAAAGAGAATGAACAAATTCCTAAAATGACATTTGGTTGTGGTTGACCCTTAATAACTACTTGGGGCTCTTGAGCTTGCAAAAATGTTTTAACTCGAGAGGGTCGTGACACCATGTTAATTTTTTATCTTTATTTTTTCCACATAGCCCCTCCAGTATTTTTGAATATTTTGCATAATCCTTCAAAAATTTTCTATAATAGTTCGTTAACCCCAAGAAACTTCTTAAATGTTTAATGCATGAAGGATTTTGAAATTTTTTGATTGCTTCAATTTTCGTTTTATCCGTCTCTATGCCATCTTTGCTCACGTCATATCCTAAAAATTTAGTCTTTTCTACCTGGAACTGGCACTTTTCAAGGTTTATCCGAAGGCCGGAATCTTCAATCTTTTGAAACATGTGTTCGACTCGTCTGAAATGTTCTTCTTTATCTTTTGCGAAGATTAGAATATTATCCAGGTATACAACTGCTTCTTTCCAGTTTAATTCTCCTAACACTCTTGTCATTAGTTCTTGAAATGTCGCTGGGGCAGCTGAAATTCCGAATGGCATTCTTTTAAAATAATATTGGCCGTTCTTTGTCGAAAATGCTGTTTTTATTTTTGAATCTTTCTCCAATTCAACTTGATGATATGCGCTCCCCAAATCGATCGTGCTAAAGTACTTTGCTTAATTTAATGTATTTAGTATTTCTTCTACATTTGGCATTGGAAATGCTGGTCTGATTGTGACTTTATTTAATTGTCGAAAATCAACACATACTCGAATATCCTGTTTGTCTTTTTTCCATACACATACTAGCGGAAAATTCCACGGTGAACTGCATTTTTCAATGATATCATTTTCCTCATAATTCTTGATAATATATCATCTAGTTTTTCATCAAAGTGTATTGGCTCTCGGTACGGTTTTACCAGTATTGGTTCTCCTCGCGTTTCAATTTTATACTTAGTTAGTGTGGTATTCCCTATATCCCATTTGTCCGCCATAAATATCGTTTTATATTCTATTAGTAATTTCATTAATGGTTCATCTATCTTATCTGCGTATATTTCCCTTATTCTTTTAAGCATGTCTCCATCAGTTCAAGTAACGCGTATTACGATCACTCCTTCGTTGTATCCTGTTTCTTTCTTTAGTTTTATGCTGAATTTATTTAAAAAATCCATTCCTGCAATCATTTCGGGTTCCAAATCTTTTACTACAAAAGTCCACTGTTTTCTGTATTCTTTCAATCTTAATTTTTAGTTGTACTATTCCGAAATTTACTAGTTCCGAGTCGTTAGCACAGTGCATACGTCTTTTTGTCTCCTTTATTTTGATATTTTCCATATTTTTGAGTATGTCTATTTTAATTACATTGCCTCGTGCTCCCGTATCCAATAGATATCGTACTTTTTTCTTCTTTATTTGAAATTCTATACTAGGTCCCCCTTTCAGTTCTTCGTATTCTATTTTAAACTGTGATATTTTCATTATATCTGTGCTTCTTTCTTCATATTTTTCTGTGATCAAACTGTCACATTTCTTATTTTGTATTTCGTTTTCGCCATCTAATATACACAATTCCTGAGGAATATTTTCAACAGCATCCCATATACAACATACGTCATCATACAAACAATCATTCATACAGTCAAACATACACATACATTCGTTTCTTAGTGAAGTGCACTGATCACTTCTCCCTGTGACCGTGCCTCCTCGTTTCCCTATTCGTCTCTGAAATTTTTCTTGCTTGCAATATTTTCTCTTCTTGTTATACTTCCTCTTTTATTCGATCTTTCCGATATTCTTTCCCACTCGTGATTGGAATCTTCTAATTCTGCTACTTGGTCTCTTATATTCTTATATCCATATTGGTCTCTTATATTCTTAAAAACTACTGTACTGTGTGTTTGTGGATTCTTTTCGTTCATTTCTTCTAATCCTTTTATCTTCGCCAGATTGTTCGCGTTCTCTAAATCTGTTTGGATTTTCATAACATTGTGTTCTTACATGCCCTTTCTTGTTGCAATGGTTGCATTTAACATTTGGGCATTCCCGTCTCACGTGTCCTTCTTCATGGCAGGCTTGACATATGATCCTTCTCGCATTAAAATTTCTTCTTGGTTCTTCGTTCTTTCTCTTTTCCTATCTTGGTCTCGGTCTTCTTGTTCTATATTCTACTTTCTTCCATTCTTTATTTTCCTTTGTTGTGTATGCGTCCACTCTTATATTCCTGTCTTTCAGCTCAAATTCGTAAATTTTCTCCTGGATATTTTTTATATCTTCTGCTTTTGTGGCATTTCTCAGAGTCATTTCTCGTCTTACTTCTCTTTCTTCGATGGCATTGGCGTAAGTTAGATCTGAAAGTTCCTTTTTTCCTAGTTTTTTCTCAACTAGTTTTTCCACTAGTTCATCAATCTTTTTAAATACTTCTGATGGATTTTTATCCCCGATTCTAATCTCTACAAGCTCTTTCATTATCTCTAAAATATTTTTCTTTTTCGAGAATGCACTTCTCATTCTTGTTTCCCAGCTGCCTCCTTGTGTTTTCTAATATTTTTTATCGCAACTGGGGTCATGAATGGTGCAACTAATATTGCCTTTCTTTCTTCCTTAAATCTCAAAATCTTTGAATATCTCTCAAAGCGTATTAAGAATTCTTTTAATTTTGCTTCTGGCCCATCGAATGTCTCCGGACCCTTGATAATTGGTGTCACGTGGTTGTGGGTCACCATATTAAGAACATTTAGACAAGTCTCATTTGAATCTTTTTTGCAATTTCATTTAGAGTTATTAAAACTCTCAAAAGGTCTTTTATCCTTTGCCATCGTTCTAATTGGTTTTCTTATTTCTGTTCTTAATCGTGATTAATCGAACAATTTTTCTAAGTTATATTTTAAAATATTTAAACTCTAAACAATATTAATTAAAAATATTAATGTGAACCATTTCTCAATAAATCCCCAGGATAATAAAAATGTCATCACATTATTAAAAATGCATTTGATTTAAATTTTACCAAAAATATTAAACTTAATTTTAATTGTGAAATTAAAGATATGAACTTATAAAATGATTATTTTAATTATGTTCGAATAGTCAATCCTTTAAATTTAATAAAATACCAATTTCCATCTGGGTGGGAGAATCACCATTCTAAATTCAACAAACTTAAATAAACATACATCATCCATACATTTACACATTCAAGTGATTCTAAACACTCCTCACAGACTGGATACAAAAAAATTGTCAAACTATTTCATTAAAAAACACCATACCAGCTAAAAAAATATATTTCATATAAATATTCATAAGGAAAATTATTCATGACTCAAATGGTTAAAAATCAGCAAATTTCAACCCAATTCAAATTATCGACGCTTTTTTAACAAATCTCTGGAAAACATATCAAAATTCAAAATTTTCGCAAAAAGTTTTTAATTTGTTTAATTCATATAAACAAAAAATCAAAATAATCTCATACTTAAATAAATTTTAACTTTTTAACTATGAGATTTATAATTTATTAAATAAATTAATTGACTAATCGAATTGCGTCAATATTTGGTAAAAAAAACAATCGAAATAGAATTTTCATATTATTTGTTTTTATACATTTTGCAGACGAACTTTTTCTTCTACTTTAATTCATTATATATATTTATTTTTTAGACTTTTAAATATCGATGCAAATTGGCGATAATTATGTCGACTTCATGTTGAATTTCTTTTTCTGATTCCCAGCGTGGTTCCGAGTTCAGTAGAAGGGAAATGTATGTTTGTTACCACCCCCCTTGGGGGGTCACCCGTTGCCATGGCAACGGATACGGTTACCATAGCAATGGGTGACCCCCTGGAGGGTGGTAACGAACATACATTTTTCCCCTACTGAGTTCCCTACTCGGTTTGATCAATAAATTGATGGTTAGATGTCTCGACAGAATAATCCTTGAATATCTTAGGTATTCATCCAGTTTATCCAAAACTTTTCAGATTTAGACGAGTGTACTTTGGAGCAGTTAGTTGGTAAAATTTAATTTTTCTGTTTGGCAAAAATCAACAATAAATCGTCAAACGGCAACATCTTAAAATTATTTACGCTTAAAATAGAAAACCGGTACTGATTGTAAAACGAAACTGAATTGCTAAAACTGAAGATCATTCAAAAAGATCTTGTAATTAGAGATCAAGGCACTTGACTGTCTAGCTTCAACGAACGATCAAAGAAGTATGATCTGGATATAAAGTCATTCAAAAAAGTAATCACTACTAGAAGAGTACAGGAAGGAGAAAAAAGTACAACCGAAAGAGAACTTGATGAATGTTCATAAAACCGTAATTTTAGAACTTCGACAAAACATTGTGGTACAGCAAGACAGTGTTAAAACGAGCCCTGCAAAGTCACTTTATCATCGTACACAATAGATGAATATGTCAACATGTTTTTTGTAACGAATTCTGAATAATGAAAATTCGATTCAAAGGTTAAATTCATAGAATTTAAAATCTTTCCTCCTTTTTATGTACATTTGAAGGACTTGACATTCTTAGGGAAGGTTTTCATAATATTATGTACTGACATAGATAAATAGAAAAAAATAATTAATCGATGCTAGATAGAATCCACGCTTACAAAATCCAAAACAAGGAAAAAGGAGAACGCGTTAAAAAATATAAAAATTACTTCCTCTAAAGGTTTTGGAAGATTTAAGATTAGAATAATCAGTAATGTTAAAATAGTGTCCGTTACATCCAAAGTAAGAAATGACCTTAAAGTGAAATTGACAATTTCAAAACTGAAATTTAGGAATAACACTGTGACTGGCTGATTTTTGAATTCGCTGTCACTGTAAGGATTTATTATGTCTTTTGAATTAAAGATAAAAAAACATTTTAAATTAATATTTAATTATAAAAGTAAAAAACAGAAATTTATTTTAAAATGAGGCATAAAGTTTCATTATTAATAATATTTAAAAATGTTTTAGATAAAATTTGAAATAACAAAACTCGTAATTGAATAAATTAAAAAAGCGAATTAAATTTAAAACAGTCAAATTAATAAATAAAATAGATTTAAAAACAAATTTAATATAAGATCCGAAAAATATTTTAACAGAATTTATCAAACTTTAAAGGTAAGTACACAATGAAAGAAAAATAATATCATAATAAATATTAAAAAATACAAAATTAAAAACGAAGTTAATACATAAACTATAATTAAAATAGCTCACTTTTATAATTAAAATAATTCTTGAATTCAAATTGAATTCAAAAAATTTTATAAAATTAAACATAATACAAAATTTCGAAAATAATAAATCTGCATATTATTATTTATAATTTGTTAAATTTTATTGCTTTGTGCAAGAAAAATTTCAAATTTCGTTCCTCATAAATTTGATTAGTAAAACTTGTTTGAATAATGTTTATATTATTGTTATAAAATAAAATTTTCGAAAATGTCTAAATTCTCATCTGAAAATAATACCCAGCCTTACAGTAACCACACCTAGGAGCATTATGCTGACAGAATGCTTTGTTCTGCAAATTGTTAGAGGATCATTGATGGCATCATATCCTAAGGAAATGACACGGTTATTGCTATGGTTTCATGTTGGATCCACTTTGAAAGTTTTTTCAACTTCAAAAAGGCCTGACACCATTCAAAGCGATTCTGCTTCATCACATGGGTTAGCAAAGTTCTGTCGATCATGTGATGCATTTGGCTGTTACAGTGGACGTGTAACAACCGCAAAATGGACACTGAAAGCTTCCTTTTGCCTTCATGTCAGGTAATCGGTAGTCTCTGTGCGTTTCTTCAGTGACCTCTTCATTCTGGTTTCTCGGAATACCCACAGTTGATCCGTCAAATGAGATTTGGATTTGTTGTTTTAAGGATTGTCTTCTGTCGGTTCTTCCAAGTTGTCTCTTCCTTAGAGTATTGGCCTTCTGGACGTTCTTTGTGGTTATTTTGAATATGTGTCTATAGCCACCCCATGCAGGTGTATTCTTTTTGGTAGTGGGGGGCTGTAGTGTTCACTAAATCGGATCATCAGCAGCAACCAATTAAGAGTTTTTTTCAGGTGATATGTGTTGTGTGCCACCACATTTCGTTGTTTTTTATTGTTTGTTGTACAGGAGAATTTGGAAATCTTGTAGTTGTGTTTGCGTTGTGTTTGTGTTCATTTTTTTATGTGTTTCGTTGTGTGTGAGTGCCGTTTCCTGTCCTGTTTTTGTGGATCGAAGTAATTTTAGATTTGGTGTAAAAAAATTAATTGACAATTTTTTTTAGTAAGTAATTTTAGATTTGGTGTAAAAAAATTAATTTAAAAGTGGTAATATTAATCATGTTTTCAATGCGTCGATTTGTAGCCTAATTAAATCAGAAAAAACCGATATTTTCTAAAATTTTCCAGAAATATTTTCACAAAAAATAAAAACAGAAATTCCCACTCATCTAAATCAAATTCTCAATTTCCAAGATTCAGAAAAATCCTAAAAACTATTTTTATTGGTATTTAAATCAAATTTTCTAATCGTCAATTTTATTCATTAGAGTGTTTTGTTTTGTCGTATTAATGATATTTATTTTGCATGCAAAACTTTCGCCATATACGAAATAAAAATTAAAAA
>MQRK01251507.1:0-19688 GCA_001938485.1 Girardia tigrina | reverse complement strand
GGAATGAATGGGATTATTCACTTTGAACCGCTGAAACCAGGTAAAACCTTGGATATTTATTGCGCTCAATTAGCGCACCTGAAAGAACAAATCTCTATTAAAGTTCCGGCAATAGCAACTATGAAAGGCGTGCAGCACGACAATGCACGGCCGCATGTTGCAAAGAACACTCGCAACAAAATACTGGAGTATGGTTTGGAAATTCTACCTTATCTACTCTAAAGTCCGGACATTGCACCATCTGATTTTCCTTTATTCAGATCGATGCAACGGTATGTAAGTTGAAAAATATTTTTTCACTGGATGGCGTAAAGAACGGTATACAAAAGCTTTTTGATTCTAAAGATCAGAATTTTTAAAAGCAATGCATAATAAATCTCGTTTCTAAGTGGGAAGCTGTCATAAAAAAGGATGAAGAATATGATAATGATTGAATTTATTTCATCTTCCTGGAATATTTATTCTGGTTTTGTAATAAAATCCGACATTCAATATAAAATAAGTTAATACAAAACCCAATTTTTGTCAATCAGCAAACTACAAATATCCAATTCTGTAATTCTTTGGAGATGCTTTACTACCCATGGACCTGGTTGAATTCAGTGTCTTGCCACTATCTGAAAAATGTAATTTTCATTTTTGCATCACTGTTTGCTTCTTTTGTTTAATGAGGGTAAAAGTTTGAAAGGTTTGCAGGACAATGTATCTTCTTACTATAGAAGTAACAAACTTAATGAAGTGATTAAAATAAAATGAAAATATGGTATTATCCTCACCAAGTTTCAATTTGCTATCATTAAGAACTTGTTGTTGGTGTTAAAAAGAGAATTCAAAAACTGATTGATTTAAAATTTGGACATATTAAAATTTAAATTTTAAGAACATTTTTAAAAGTCTTCCTAACAATCGGTTGCCCAATTTTACTAAAAGGGCTTTCTGAAGTGATTGAGTCTCGTGGATGTTCGATTTCCTAAATCAACCGATGATATTTTATGGTATCAAATCAAACGTATACTTGCGAGATATTTTGTTGATTAAATTGATGAATAAATACTACTTTCTTTAATAATAAGTCACGGAAATTTATTGAATTTTAATATTTAAAAACAAATTAAGGCATTTAATTGACGAAAAATTATTTTTTATTGGCAAGGAGAATGTCCCTTTCAACATCCTCCCAGGAGGTCAATTCAGTTAATTTAATAAAATTTGTATATTTTAGAAAATTTGGTAATTTTTTCCTCCCGACTTTAAAAATCTCTAAAAATTGTTGATAACTTTTTTCTAGTTTTGTAACGAAATATTGTCGCATGATCCAACTGATAATTATGGATAATTATTGTCTCAAACTCATTGAAGTGATACGAGTAAGTCTTTGCGAAAGTAATAATGGATCAAATAACGTTGCTTTACCACCAGAAAAATTCATCATTGACTCAAATAATCATATTTACATCAATATGAAAAAGATTTTTGCCAAATTAATAAATGGATCAAGATCAAAATGTACAAAAATGAACTAATAATGTCATTAAATGTCGCACCGACAGACTGAAAGAAGACTATTTATTGATTTCCCCTGACTTTGTTATCCTTGCAAATATAATTTACTTTTCATAAAAAATATTATATTAAAATAAAAACAATATTTCATTTTAAATTTACTATTAAAATTTTTGAATTTTTTTTAAATAAATAATTTTTTTTACATTTATCTCTTTTTTATATTTTTTTATATATTTTTTAAATTTTCTGTCATGTTCAAAGAACAAATAATAAATGTTTTACTGTTTAAAAAATGAATAAATAAAAATCTAATTTTTCTTTTTTTGTTAATAAAAATACATTTTTCAGATTTTGTTTCTTTTTCTTTTTAATTAATTAATTTAAATTAAATATTTTGTATTCGGAATTTTCTTTCCGTGATTCGCAAGATTTTAATTAATTAATTAATTAATTATTATATGTTTACATCTACAGACATTTTAGTTAGATGAAAGATAAAATTAAATTTTGGTAAATACGTGTTTCATATAATAATATTAAATTAATATGTTTTGTAATTTTTTAAATAACGAAATAATATAAATACTATTAATTTTATAAGATGATTCAAAATAATTCTTTAATGTTAACATGAATATAAAATTGTGAAGATTGTATTTTTATTTTCAAAGAATCAATCTTATACCTTGGTGAGATTCGAATAGCAAAAACTTTGTTGGAAGAATACTTTTTTTAATTAACAACCCACCATTTCATAAATAGTCTCAAAGAAACTTATAGTTTAACAAAAAATGAAAGAGATAAAAGTTTTGATACTCAAACAGGCGTAACAAGAATCATAAGGGAATAACATTATCCTTACAAGTCAATACAGCTAAGTCTTAAACTTTATTCCTTTAAGTATCATTTCTCACAAAATTTTTTCGAAGAGGGTAATGCTTTAAGACATAAGATTGCTAAATATTGTTTTGTCAAAGGAAGCATTTTATTAAAATGCATGGATATATCAATTGCTAAAATACTTGAATATGGACACAAGTTCAAGGTTAGATAAATCAAACTGAATGTTTGGATTTTAATTTCAAGTAAAAATCTGTACCGGTCTTTCTTTTTGATGTGTTGATTCCAAGGATATGTGGAAAAATGCCATGTGCTCCAACTCGATATTCTTCGAATATCATTGTACAACATATGTAATCTAGTACATTTTTTAAGAGAAATTCGATCATTTTAGATAAAACTTTATGAATGTGTACGTGGTAGATGTTGGTCGTTTACTTCGGTCTGTTGGATCACCAAACTTTTATCCTTGGATTTCTTTTACTGGGGTAACTTCATTTTACCTCATTAATTTCCTTTTGTAAACGTTATTTTCTTGAAGTTTTTTAATTTGTAATTATAATGTGTTTTATTTTTATAGTACCTTTAATACTATTTTTGTGAGAAGTATTTGTGACAAAAATATCAGAATTCATTTTACTCAAATTATATCTTTATTATAAAACAACTTTCAAACAAATTTTCCAACTATTTTCCTAATTAATAATTAATCCGCTGATTTTCAAATGATTTATAATTAAATTTATAATTTTAATTAAGTCAAGACAACATTTAACTTTTTTAAATTTTTAAACAAAAATATTTATCAAAATGATATTACATATATTAAAATTTTTTAAAAAACATATTTAATGTTTAAATATGTTTTTTAACCTTTTTATCCTGTTTTTATGATTTTGTTTTTCAACTGAAATCTTATATGCTGTTTTTTTTAATTTTGCGTTGTCTTTTTTAAAAATCCATTTTTAATATTTTATTATTTTAGAAATTTTGAAAATAAGTTATATTTAATATTTAATCTCGTATTTTTTTAAATATTTAATCTTTTAATCATATCATTAAATTAATCCAAACTTAGAAAATATATTTTTACAAATATTAATAAAATTTTTTTAATAAAGAATGCTTTTAATTAATGTTTTTTTTAATTAAGAATGTTTTTTTTAATTCAAATTAATTTTTAAAATTTTCAATTTGATTTTAAATCAAAATAATCTTTATTAAAACTATTTAAATTTTGATCAGCGCTCCAAAATTAATTACCTCTTCATAATTTTAATGGATGTATATTAAATATTTGGAATAAAATAATTTAAACTGTGAAAGGAGTATTAAACAATTTAAACAGATAATCGGGAAACATTGATTGAAGTTCTTTAAGTTAGCATATATTATTGATTACTTTTTATGCATAAAAATTAAATTACAAACGATATATAATTGTAAAAGATAAATTATGCAAAATAAATAATGATACTTTTCTTATCATGTTTTCGTTATTTTTGATTTTTGTTTGTATTACTTTAATTTACATATACGAAAAAAAGATTTTAGAAAATAAAAAAAAATATTAAAAAAAGAAATTAAAAAAATAAAAATAATTTAAATTTTAATATAATTGGATCCAAATACCGAACAAAGACTTCTTTGTTCTCGAAAGTAGTTTTGTTGTCAATGAGTCATTTGACTCAATGGATTGACCGAACATTGGCGAATATTAATCGTGTATATTTGGTGTGAATTAAAGTGTGTGCTGATTGGTGTGAGTTATATTAATGACAGATCGATTAACTCTCTCTGGTTGGTCCACATATCAGAGTGAGAGGTGAGAGAAACAACTTTCTCATTGATTCACAATTGATCGATGTCGAATTTTGTGAAAATTTACGATTTCAAAATTTAAATGTTAATTATTTTTGAAACAATTTCGAAATTCTGATAATTTTTGTTTTGTGAACGATGTGATAAATCGAATTTGATTTTTTTTAAAACGATTTGTGTTCTTGATTTCTGACTGAAATTTGAATTAAGGACTGAGTTCGAAAAATATTACTAACTTTTAATCTTTAGAACTCCAACATAAATTCACAAATTACAAAAAACTAATCTAGTAGGCTGTTGTTTGAATAAATCAAAATATAGTTCATTTTAGTATTCATTTTTAAATTTCATTTTTCATGAATATGTCGTCAGAAACAGGAAGTCGCGAATTAATTATTCGTTTATTTCAGGAAAATCCACAATCAAGTCAGAAAACAATTGCTAGAAAGGCAAAGGTTTGTCAGAAAACAATTTCTAACGTTATAACAACTTCATTGAGAACTTTTTCTTGTACAGAGAATGTGAAATTAAACAGTCTGTGGGTTTAGAAACGTATAAAGTTCAAACAGTAACAGACCGGAACGCTAAAAAGAACGTAAAGACGCAGCAGCGAGCCAGAAAGTTGAAATCTGATTTTCTTGTGAAGAAAAAATATTACATTATGGATGATGAGACTTATGTGCTTTTGAAGTTTTCCCAGCTACCCGGACAAGAATTTTATTCTTAACTAAGAGAGGAGGAGTTGAAGAAAAATTTAGAGGCAAGAAAAAATCTAAGTTTCGCAAAAAATTCTTGTTTGGCAGGCTATAGGTCGATGCAGGAAAAGGAGTAAATGCTTTGTCACATCTTGTACATTTAACACAGACGTCTATGTGAAGGAGTGCTTGCAAAAGTAATTATTACCATTCATAAGTCAGCACGGAGGTCTTACTTTCTTTTGACCGAATTTGGCATCGTGCCACTATGGTAAGGCAGCCAAGAAGTGGTACGAAGACAATAACGTCGATTTGGTGCAAAGAGAGGCAAACCCACCAAATTGTCCAGAGATTCACTTAATCG
The DNA here is from genome assembly GCA_001938485.1 of Girardia tigrina. NCBI lineage: Eukaryota > Metazoa > Platyhelminthes > Tricladida > Dugesiidae > Girardia > Girardia tigrina. The sequence continues at coordinate 14,462 of MQRK01251507.1, read as the reverse complement.
AAAGATATTTGACCCTGGTAAAAAGACAATTAAAGACAACAAACAAGAGGGCACAGACAACTGCAAATTTTCGGAACAAGTGGAATAATGCAGTCAAAAACGTGACAGAAACTATAATTGCAAGTCTAATGCCGGCATCCAGGAAAAACTCGCCTAATTTATTAAAAAAATAAATAATGTTTATTAGCTGACTAAAATTATTTTGAATTATTTTATCGGTATTTTATATTATCGGTATTTTGTCAATCAAAATATGCTTTTCAAGATAGGATTTTAAAGTTAGTAATATTTTTCGCAATCAGTCCTTATATTTTTGATTGCTAACGAATAAAAAATACTACTGATCTTGAGCCAAATAAAAATTATAATTGATCTGAATAATTTTAAATGGGCCCAGCATGAAATTCTCGACCACCATGTCTTTGCTACCACCATCCGGTCTTCGAGGAAACCTGGAAATGGGATGGAACTAAATATAGTAATGATAATAATAGTATTAGGTGTACAACTAATTAATTTCGTATTTTTTTCACGTTTATACTTAAATAAATGTTTTTTTTAACAAAAAAATACGAAATTAATTAGTTGTACACCCAATAATTAGAAGAAGAAGTCAAAGACAAAAAGTCTAATGATGACAACATATAAATAATTTACAAAAAGAAGCAGGAAAACACTTTCAATGTAGAAAATATAAAAGTAAAGTATATTGGAAATTGAGATAATATAAGTTTTGTTTTAATGGATTGTTTTACTTTTGTTACAGAAATTGATAATTCTGGACAGGAAATTACAATTTTGTCCATTTGAACAAATACAAAAATTTGTACTGTGTCTTGTTGAAAGAATACAATGGCAAACTGAATGGAGATTATCACATTCTTTCAGTTTGTTTCTAATTATACAACTTTGTTGCAGTATTAAACAAACCAAACAAAATTTTAATGTTTTAAACTTAAATATTATTAAAAAATTAATTAAAAAAACAAATATTGTTTGTTTCATTTAAATAATATTTGAAAACTTTTTTTAGTCTATTTACAGTTTGATTCTTTTTGCTGGAGACAGAATAAAATATCAAAGATTTCCCACAGATGTTTCAATGAAAGCGATGGAAATCGTAATTATAACCGTTATTTATGTCGGGCGTTATAATGAAATTTAATTAAATTTAATTAAATTTGTCCGTGTGTCTTTTTTAATATCTAATAATTGTAAAAAATTATTTTTGTATTCATTTGAATTTTTAAAATTACTTGCTCTTTGTGAAGTGTATCGCCACTTTAACGAAGGGATTTGCCGAAGGGAATTGTGGGAAACAACACATTAAAAATAAATAATGTTTTATCAAAAGAGAAAAAAAATATATTTTTTTAACTTAACAACGGTAATTCGTTCTTTAATCATTTATTGTTTTTTTTAAAAAGTATATATAATAAATGAATTATGTGTATAAAATAGCAAGGTTATTGAGAATTATTTATAATTATAAATTATAATAATTTTAAAAAACCATAGCATTAATCCCGTAACAAGAGATTCTATTTCTACTTATTGTCAAAGGTTTATTTTATTCCAAAATAATTTTAAAAATATTTTAATTCAATTAAAATGGTACTCGGAGGTTTGACCACAGGTGATTTGTCCATAGGTGGTTTGTCCATAGGTGGTTTGTCCATAGTTGGTTTGTCCACAGCTTTTAATATTTTTAAAATATAATTTGATGAAAGCTTCTTTTATATAATTATTGGACATGTTTCGATGATTACATACATCATCATCAGCAATTTGTAAATTTAGCATTTTAATATTTGTATAGTTCTCCATGATTTTGGCTTTTGTGGGCTAGAATATAATATTTTAATTGTTCTTAATAATATGATTTTAAAATGTATATTTAGTTTTAATGGAATAATTTTCAGAATATATTATAATTTATTAAAGTATTATTGGGTAATAACGGCAAAAATATTTTAATTAAAAATTTTAAGTATTGAAGTAACTTTACTTTACCCATTAAGGTCATTTCAATACTTAAAATTTTTAATTAAAATATTTTTGCCATTATTACTATTTATTATTATTACCCATTATTACCATTATTACCATTGTCATTATAAATACTTCAATAAAATAAAATATATTAAAAAATTATTCTATTTAAACTTAATATACCTTAAGTTTAACTTAATATGGAGAATCTTGGAGAATATAGTACGTCCAAAAGAAACAATAGAACTTTATTGTATCGCGCGGTCATGAATTTTGGTTTCATAGAGAACTGTGGAATGGGTCACGCGTTTGGCGCTGTACGAAGAATCGCAGTTGTAAGTGCAAAGCTAAAATTGTTGCACGTGATCTTGTAATTGTTGGAAACAAAGATTCCTTAACACTCACACGAAGGTAATATAAGTTGTTGGAGAAATGAAACGAAGGCTTGAGGATACTCTTGCTACACCAGGTGCAACACAAGCTTCAGTCACTTCAACTCTCGCTGATCATGTTTTGCAAGCATTACCAAAGAAAATTACTTTATCAAGAGCACTAAGGAAATACAGACGAAAATGGAACGCCCACGGTGACACAGCACTGCCCCTGATTCCAAACGATCGCAATTTTGAGATTCCACAACGCTTTATTCACTTTGTTCAGTTTGATAAGGGTCCTGGTGTTGATCGCATTATTATACTTGGATATCACGAGCTCATCGACGGCTTGGCACGTGCGTCTGTGTGGTTAGCAGATGGTACATTCAAGACAGTGCAAGACTTATTTTTCCAGCTTTACACTATTCATTTTCAATTTTTCCAGCTGCGTTAGACTGTCTTTTACCAAATAAAACACGTGCCACGTACGACCGATTACTCCAGGAAGTAGTGCGTCTCATTCCGTGCGTAGCACCAAGAATTATTTTCACCGATTTTTAAATGGCAGCCATTGGGTGCATTTCAAGAAAAATTTCCTGATGCTCGTACTTCAGGCTGCTATTTCTGTCTTGCACAAAGTGTTATACGAAAGGTACATGACGTTGGTATGAAAGTGGAATATGAAACTAATGAAGATATACGTATCGTTATTTGTTGTCTTGTTGCCCTATCTCATGTACCAGTAAAAGATGTTACAGAGGCCTTCGAACTGTTATCAGACTCGATGCCAGCAATTAATAACATTGATGAGGTGCTAAAATACTTCGAGCATACTTACATCCGCGGGCGTCGCATGCGTGGTCGTGGAGTAAACTACAAACCTGACTTATTTGCAATTGAAACTTGGAATCAAATACAGGCAAATACGAACAACATTTGCGAAGGATGGAATAACAGTCTACAGTCGCTGCTACAATGTGGCGTTTCCTTGACGGTCTGCTTATGGACCGCACGAAGCAGAAAATAAACCACCTATGGTCAAACCCCCTGTGGTCAAAGCACCTAGAACCATTAAAATATATTATCTATGATTAAATAATTCTTTACGTTAAAATCCACTATTAAAATATTTTATATCACTTTCAAATAGATTTAAAATATTTTGATTAAAATTACATATTTATTGATTAAAATAAATTAATTTAATTATTAAGCAGTTATTAATATTTGGAAATTGTCTGAATAATCCGACTGTTCAAAATATTTAAAATATCAATCTTCGATTTGGGTTGAAGAAACACAATCCTGAAAACAACATATCAAACACAACATTCGAAAATATTGCTCACAATAATACTCAAAAATATTTCTTTAAATGAATTTAGTTCTTCCTCCGAAAGAAATCATTTATCGGTTGAAATTGGTGCAAGCTAATCGGAATTTTCCGAATGATTGTTTTGAATAAATATTTGCAAACGCACAATATTAATTTTTTATCAGTTTTTAAAAAGTATTCCTCTATTCATGAGATTATTTTTAACTGCAAAATTAAATTTAAAATTGATGATAAAACATATCTAAAACGAAAACTGGATTAACTCCATTGTGCAATGAGCCTTACGTGTTCCAAAACGAGTAAAAAAAATTTGGACGCAATTAAATTGAAAGTTCTACTGCATGATTCTAAAAAGAAATTTGGTAGAATAACCTAAATCATCGAAATATTCCGCGCTCTTTATACCGGAAAAAATAGAATCCGAATCGAAGAAATGGGTGAATTTCTTGGGTCAGGTCTGACGAACTTACCAATTTGAGAATAACTAACGGCACTCTGTAGGGTAATAAATCACGATTGTTTTGACCTGTCTTGTTGAAACCCGCTTCTGGACGAAAACAAGAATTCAGCCGGCCGCTGGGTTGGAAATTTTATACCGACTTGATCCAGGTGATTTGATGATAGCAAGATTTTTAATAATATGGCTGTAAGTAGTAGCGATAGTAACTTCTTTCAGGAAGTGCATTGAATGAAGATAGTTGTAGTGACTTACCTAATCAGCAATATATTAATATTTATTTTAAAATTAAATATTATTTATTTATTGTATTTCTTATACATTTATTACTATTATTGGCACATTTACATATCTATTATCGTATTTTTATTATTTATTTATCATTTATTTGTTAAACAAAACATTATTTATTTATATATTATTTATTTTGAAAAATCAAATAACTATGTGGAATAAATAATTATCTTTATTAACATTAGTATTATCATTTTACCATTCTTTTTAAAATAACTATGTATTTTCAATGAATGATACCACCACTATTTCTTTGACTTTCAAAAACAGTTCCAGTGGCAGTTTAGATTTTAGATCACGCTTCCTCTATCTTGCAATATCTCAGTTTCCAATGGAACAATCATTCCAGCTCAAATTCAATCAACTTTCTCCTCTATTCACTCATTCAATAAATAATTTATTTATCCAATACTTTTGGAACAACATCTATATTAATGTAACATAATTCTTTTATTTTGCTGTTCTTTTTCCATCCACTTATGATCTTCGTTTTTCCTTCCGTTATAAAATTGTTGCTAATTATAATTATTTTATTTAACGAATAATTTCTTTTTTATTTATAGTAATTATTTAGAGGTTATTTCGGGGACATAATTTATTTCGTCATCTAGACTAATTTATAATAATTATAATCGCCATTTGAATCACCGATATATAAAGGAAGAATTTATTACATAAGTTTTAAAAAATGAGTATAAATAGTATTCAATTTACATTTCGACAAATAGAGAATTTATTAATTGTAAAATTTAAAATAAATAAAGAAATTTTTAAATTTTAAATATAATAAAAATATATTTTATCGCATCTAAATTTTAATTTTAAGATCTGATTGAATATTTCGTAATTTTAAAAATTTATGATTCAAAGGAAATATTTAAAAATTTTAAATGAAAATTCATAAGTAGATAACGTAAATATTTTTTTTTAAATTTAGAATTAATATTTATTTAGTATTAATTTTATGAAATAATTTTTAAAAAAAGAATTAAAAAAATATGAAAGTAAATATTTTTGTAAAAAAACTTTTAAAAAACTCAACTTTTTTAAAATTAATTTAAAATTAATAACAAATAATATAAATCTAATTTTCCGAATTAAATATGTTATTAAAAATTATTTATTAAAAAAATTTTATTAAATTTTAAACAGATTGAAAATTATATTACAAAATAATAAAAAATCGAATTATTTGGAATATCGAGATTAGTGAAAAGATTATTAATTTTTTTTTCGAATGTTGTTGGTTATAAAAACACTTTTTTTGCTTGTCTGATTATAACATGTTTATTTCTATGAATTCGAATATTGGTATAACTGAAAAAGTTTGTACCATTAGTAATCAGAAGAACAAATAAAACTGGTTTGTCAATGTGGAATTATTTATAATTGATAGAATAATGTTGAAGTAATTGGATGATAAATACAACGAAGATTGTTCCCATGTTTCTTAGAACGCGATAAATCCATATTCTGTTTGTTGATTAAGAATCCTTCAGTTTTTATATTTATTTTTATTTTTATTAATCATTCATATAGTCACTGACTTTCCTTCAGAAGAATATCGATCATTTTATACAGATTACTGAATTGTAGTTAGTTAATTATTATTATTATTTTAATAATAATAAAATGAAGTATAAATTTAGTTATTAAAAAACTGTCATGAAAACTCAAACATCATTTATTATATACAACGATTTTTAAAAATACTTTTGAGAATATATTTCTCTGAATAATAATATTTTTTATATTAAAGAAAAAGATGAAAGACATTTGTTACCATTATGACAATTTAAGTAAACTAATTCAATTAGTAAAAAAATTCAATTACGTCCCTAAGAAAAAACGTCCCATGGAGAAGCAGCTTCGGTCAAATATAGAAGAGTTTGTAAAAAAGAATAGAAGTCACTAAAAATCCATCATAAGAGAAGATAAAATTTTAGTTTTAGCGTCTTTAAAGAATTGTTGGTTTTCTGTACCAAATATTATTTTTTTAAAAAAATATTTTTTTGTTTAAATATTTGTAAATTATGCTACATCGAAGAAAGCTTCAAAGAATCATTCTTTTGTGATCGAACTCCAAGCCATATTGATTGCGGAAAAATATTTTTAATTGTTCGATCAATGGAGAACCTTCCAATTATTAAAATCAAGAGTAATAATAGTGAAACTTAATAGATTGTGATTAAAACAAAATAAAATTTCTCAATTATATTTAACAGGAAATTAGGACATCTTATTTTTAAGAAAATCTTATATTTACTACAATGGAAATTGACAAAAAAGGAATAAATTGAAATAAATGTCTTGATAAACGGCGCCTTGTTAATCATATTAAGATTACTTAGGTTCCAAAATGACCAACGAATTCCAAGTACAAGTTTGGGAAATATTATTAATTCAGAGGGGATATTCAAGTTGCGCTGGGACTAAATTGAAGTAATTTGGCATCGCCGATTTTCGCATATATTCAACTGAAATGATTGATAATTTAAAAATGTTTTTTTTCGTTGAATTGATGCATCAAAATTTTAGTTTTTGTATCTGATAATTATTAATAATTTATGAATTTTTGGAAGAAAATAATTCTTCTTCATGAGAGTTTTCAAGATTTTAATAATTATTTTATATTTATTTTCATTATAGGAATGGGAGTGGTGAGTATGATTAGAGATGGTCTCCTCTTTGGCAGGGTACTCGACATCAGCAATTCTTCCAATTTATCCCCGGCACATTGCAGATCATCCCAAGTCGCAGTCAGATGTTTGTTCTCATTAATATACACATTTATCCAACTGTATTTTATCTTCATCAATTCTAAAGTAATCCTTCTTTTTTGGAAAATAAAAATGGAAAATTAAAACGTTTTAATCGCAGATTTCTACTCAAAGATTCCAAATAATAGCAAGATTGGGACTCATGCATATGATTGCTGTTAATTTTTCAGGATTATTAAAAACTGTTATTAAAGACTCTATTTTCGAACAAAATATAGAGCAAACAAAAACAGTGAGTACATCGACAATTTTGACGACCCTTTCTCCTACTCAAATATTGCTCAAACAAGAAGGTCTTTATAAGCTAAAGATGCCTTCGCCAGAAATGATATATAATATTAAAACGACTGCAGCTCCAGGTACGAGAATTACTTTTAATATACGTGTAATCGAAATTTGTAGAAAAAAATTGGACTAAACTCCTTTGTCGAGGAGGAGACCTTATGGATGGTGTAATACAAGCATCAGACCCTTACATTTACCCTTGCACTGTTCAATATTGTCTCATTACAGCAGGTAAAACTTAACAAATATGTTGAATAAAAATAAAATAATGCTTTAGTATATAAATTTTAATATGACTGTAGTTATTATAACAGCATCTTATTGTTATTTAAATGTTTTACCGGGAATTGAGGGTACACATGCTTGAGTGCACTAATTTTGATCGGGGGGATCGTACAAGACAAAACACATATTAGAATTTAAATCAAAGAATAAGATAACCAAATAAAAAGTAAACGTTATCCAATATAGGTTACCTGAAACTTTAAGCAAAATTCGTTGATTTGAACTTTGGATATTTTTTTTTAAATTGTTTTAGCAAAATACAAGTGACTAAATAGGTATAATTAGTATAATATTGCTCCTACAGCCATCAAAGCAAACATGAGATGAACTTTATTCATTCTCCACAAATATTACAACACTTAAATAGGAACTGTACGAATGTTTGCTGCTACAAAACTTCATTTGTCCTTCAATCCTTTCAATATTTTCATAAAGAAGGATTTGTCATTGTTGGATTGTTTCCCAAAAGACTTGGATGAAGTATCCTAAGCAAATGATTTTAAATCTATCAGTTTATTTTTGTCGTTTTTGTAAAGAAATTGTAACTTCATAACCTTATTAAATACAAACATAGTGACTATTTGACCACACGATCTTTTTAGACTCCCCCATCTTGATTACCTAAAGTGAAGATCGGTCCTCATTTTCAGGATCAAAGAAAGAAACATACAATATGTTATCATTCAGTATATTAAAAATTTTCGATGAGTTTTTTCCTTGCACGTACTCAAAATTTTGCGAGATTAATCGCTTTGTCTTTAGTTAAAAAAGCGGCATCAAAATGGAAACTATTTTTATCTTACCTTCGAAATACCAAAAGATACCTTATTCGTGTGTATTATTTCCTTTTATCAGCTAGTACTAAGCTTTTGGGATGAACCTGTTTTTGGGTCGTCAGTCATTGGTGTTGAGATTGTTGAGATAATCTCAAAAGAAATACAGTAAAACTTCTTTATAAGGAATTATTTGGGACCGAGAAAACTACCTCTCTACAACTAGAATATTTCAACGCTGTTATTTTAATCAGCTTTCCAGTTACCGGGAGTACCATTTCATTACATTTATGTATATTATGTAAATATACATTAAAAATATTGTTCCTTATATAGAATTGCATCTTATAAAGAGGGAACTTTATAGAGAGGTTTTACTGTATTCACAAATTTTCTTAATTAAATTTTATTTTTTCAACGACTTTAAAAACTTAAAAAATTACTTTGTGTATCTTGAAAGTTGAGATTTGTTTAGGTTAGTATTGGTTCTTGAAGTTTCATTATTAACACAGTCATCATATATTGAAACTATAGAGAATGTACAATGTGTAAAGCAAATTCAATTTCGTCAGTAATATTAATTTGGAATTAACATTAAAAATTCTGTAAACCTTCTAACATGATCCTTCCATAAGGAAATAAACTATGCCAACATTTTAACAATGATAACTAAAGACTAAAACTTACACTAATTTATTAAAAATTTTACTAGCAAATATTTATTATTGTTATTGGATCCTTATTTCATAAGCATTTCCCTCCTTTGTCATTTTTTTCACCTGAGCCTTACGTAGAGACGAAAATATAAAAATTACTTCAAAAGGTTCTTGTTCTGGATTATCTTCACTGTCTCTCGGATCCGATACCTCATCAAAATTCGGCTTAACTTACGAACCCCGTCTAAGACACATCTATTCATATAACCTTGGTTTAGATTTAGGAAGTTAGAAAAATAGGTATTATTAAGTATCACAAATGTATTGGAGATGGACGACTTCATTAAAGCAAATCACTTTATTGAATTTCTTTATACATCTTATAACTCACATTTTAATAATTTCCAAGGACTTCTACTATGAAATTAAATTTATTTTTATTTCCAGCTCTTTTATGGTTATCCTGGAGAAATATTGAAAGCCAAAGTACTAGATTTGATCAAAATACAGGTGGTTCTATCAATGAAAGTTCTCGAGCATCCTTCCAAAGACGAAAGCGTCATTTGATTTCTACTACAGAATGTTCCGGATCCAAAAAAGGCATATTCGTGGGACTAGTGACGATGATTGCAACAATAGTTGACTTAGTTGTCTTTCATATTTTAATTCAGAAACCTAATCTCCGTTTAACTGCTCTTCGTATCAGTTATTCGTTTGAAATTGCTCTTATAATGTCAGCGACTGTTGGTACAGTTTTAGCATGTTTTAAAATGCAAGATTTGTTATTCCACCCTAGATTTCACTCTCGATGCATTACTCAGAGACTTGAAGAAACACTTTTGCTTATTTCAATGGTTGCTGGAGTGTATTTGCATGCGGTAGCAAATATTGTAGTGGGTCGTCTATATTCTGATAGACCTCCTTCTCCATTCCTTTTAATTGGGTCTCTTCTTTCACTTTTACAAGCCAGTGTACAAAGTATTTTCATTTGTACAGGACTCAGAAGAGTTTCTTATAAAACAATCCACGAAAGAGATAAACCGGGCAGAGAACTTGTAGCCTTTTTATTATTAGCAAATACAGCTCTTTGGTGCCTCCATTTGTTCGAACAACGTAAACTGGATAATGTAACTTTCCTTCATCACAAAGTATTTGGTCACTGGCCATGGGCTATAATAAGTCATGTAACAATCCCTCTAATTCTTATGTTCCGCATGATATCAATCATTGCTTTGGCCGTTATTTGGAAGCAGGCTTATCAGTTTGACTCGGCCTAAACAAATGTTTTTTTGTGATCAAGCCAGTATTATTATTATTATATTATATTATATGAATAAATCAAATGATTATCATTTAAGATATGTGCTTTTTGATGTTTTTATGAGTTGATTTATATTGATTTATTGATGATTCTGCTTTTGTCTTCGAATATACTACGTACAAATTTCTGTTATTCTTTTTAATTTGCCATCAAAAGAATCTAACTACCGTCAACTTTCAGTAGAGATAAGTTGCTTTTTTTCATTTTTATATGAACGAAACTGGCTTTGAATAAAAATCTAAAAAAAATATAATATAAATATTATTTATAATATTTAGACGTTATGAAATTTATTTTATATATAAAAAATCGGATAAAAATATTTTTGAAAATAATATAAAATTTATCAAAATTTTTTAAGGGAAATAATTATTTCCAGTGAAAACTGATGTCAAAAACAACCGAGTACTCAAATTTCTGTCGAAACTTAAAGTAAAAAAAAATCGTTTTTTAATAATTAGTTCCAAATATTCCCGTTTGACAACTAATATTTCTTTTGCTCATGTTTTATCTCCAAATTAAATGAGAAAGAAACATTTATAATTAATTATTTCATTTTCCGAAAATCAAAATAAATTTTATAAAATTTTATTGATAAAAATTAATTAATTCCAACTTAATTTTTTGGGATGTTTTATTTAAATGGACAAAATAAATTTTAATTATTTAATTAAACAATTATATTTTAAATTTTTGTTTATTTAAATAATTTTTGTTCATATGAGAAGTTAGTTAGTTTCATTTTGCTAATCGAAATTTCAATATTTTAAAAACTTAAAACGTTTATTTATAAAACATAATTTTTAAGATATAAATTTTGTATAAAATTTTGTTTAATTAAATTTGGAAATAAATTTTCACAGTAAAATTGAAATAAATCGTAATTCAAAAATTATATAATTTTTTTTATAAAATAAAAAATAATTTTGAGCCTTAAAATCATTTTCCATTCTTGTTATTAGCTTACTTTCTATATGGGTATATATACATGTATCCATGGAATTTAGAAACCTGTTTTTGAAGGCTTTTATCCAATCAATTTTCTCCAATCTTTGCACACTTACTCATTCTCGATGACAATAAATGATTATATAAAAATTTGGTCGAAAAAAAATTTTTAAAGTCTCAAAATTGTAAAAAACTGAAATTTCGGAGTTCCTGAACAATACTAATTGAAAAAGATCTACTTATAAATTATAAGTAGTTTATATTAATTTTTAATTTAAAACCAAATTAAACATTATTTTTAATTTTGAGTACCAAAAATTATTACAATTTTTCAATTTTAACTAAATTTTAGTAAACCAAAAACTTTCTTTTTAAAAAAGCAATGTTTTAAGTGAATAAAAGTTCCTCAAAAATCGATGAAAAAATTCACGATTTTTAACAATCAAATTGATTCTGAGTGAATATTTTGGGTTCACTACTCAAACTAGTTGTCCAATCGCACATTATGGGTGTATTAATGATCGAAATGAAAAGTTTTTTTAATGTGTTTCAGTACGAAGCAACTATGGACTTATAATGAAATCGCAAACTATCTAATCCAACTAACACCGTTTAAATCGAATTATTCACTGTGGATTGCTGATTTAGAAAGTCTGGTATTCGTAACTTCGTTAATGCACTTCAAATCACCAAATAGTTTTTTTAACTCGAGAAAATGGTAGAACAGAGTGAATTAGCCGGAGTCCAGAAAATCAATATTTTTTGAAAATTCCTCACGACAAATGTATAACAAAATAAAATATAATTAATAAAGAATCCGAAAATGTATATCTAAATTACGGTCTACATTCTCTCCAACAGTTTATTTTTAACATACGAATTAAATTAATTTATCAGGTACACATCTATTCTGAAAACAGGTAGACATACACAGTCTGAGCAGGGGTGAGTTTTTGAGTCATGACTCCGGAAGCAATAAAAAAATACAAAAATGCACATGGAGATACATGGGAAACAAAAATGAGATCTGTATTCACCAGAGAAAAGAACATTCTGGAGATAATGAGGGAACTTGTTGAAATAAAAAGTTGGATCAAATGACCCCTCAACCGTATTCCGGAAAATAGACGAACTATTTGGAAAACTAGTAGAAAAGAAATTAGGAAAAAAAAGAGATATTAAACTTAGCATATGCTAACGCCGTACATGATAGAGAAATAAAGAGAGAAATAGCTTTGAGGGGTATCTCGAAAGTGAGAAGATAATGCCCAAATATCAGTTGCAACCACTGTAATAAAAAGGGGCACGTAAGATCACAATGCTATGGAAATCCAAATAGATTCAGAGAACGGGAGGAATGGAAACGGCACAACGGAGAGACTGGAAGAGATGACAGGAGAAATTACTCGAATGTGAAATATGGAGAGCGAAATCCAATGACAAATAGAAAATATTCATTGGCTGAATTATGAGAACGAAATGAGGAATGGGACAGAATGTCGGAAAGAACAGATAGAAGGGAAAACGTTACAAGAAGAGATTACTTCACGAATAATAGGAAATTCAGAGACGAGCAGGGAAACGAGGATGCACGAGATGCACAGGGAGAAGTGATCAGTGTGCTACAATAGGAAGTAAATGTAGAAGTATGATTGATTGTATGTATGAATGTGTATGTGATTGTATGTTTGATGATGTGTTTAAAAATATTCCTCTGGAGATGTGTATACTAAATGGTGAACATGATGGAATTGATGGAAAATGTGATAATATAAAAACCGAAAAAGAGAAGAAAAGAAAAAAAAGAATGCAGATGTATTGAAAATACCAATGTTTAACACAAATTATAAAGAATTTAAAGGACGACCAAGTATAGAGTTTCGCATAAAGAATAAAAGTGTACAGTGCCTGTTGGACACAGGGGCCCGAGTCAATGTTATTAAAGCAGAGATTATCAACGATATGAAAGATATCAAAATAAAAGAAACACAAAGACGAATACACTGTGCAAATGACTCCAAACTTATAAACTATGGAATTATGCAACTAAAAGTGATAATTGAAAGGTTAGAGAAAATGATTGATTTTTTTGTAGTTAAAGATCTGTAGTTAAAGATTTGTAGTTAAAAGATCCATAAATGATAGCAGGAATAGATTTTTTGGACAAATTTGGAATAAAGTTGGAGAAAGAACCATCTCACACAGAAAATATATTAGTAATACGAGACAGCCCCTCTGATGAGGATAGACTAAAAACAATTAAAGAGCTGTACGAAAAAAATGACGACCAATTAATGGGACTTTTAACAGAATATAAATCAATATTTATGGTCGACAAATGGGATATTGGAAGAACCTTACTGACAAAACATAAAATCGAAATGCATGGAGAACCGGTATTAGTGAAACCGTATCGACAGCCGAAACATTTTGAAGAAAAATTAGACGATATCATTAGAAATTATGAAGAAAACGATATTATCGAAAAGTGCAGTTCCCCGTGGAATCTCCCTCTGGTATGTGTTTGGAAAAAGGAGAAACAGGACATAAGAGTGTGCGTAGATTTTCGACAATTAAAAAAAATCACTGTCAGACTTGCTTTTCCAATTCCAAATGTAGAAGAGATGCTGAACAAATTAAATGGAGCAATGTACTTTAGCACGATCGACTTAGGAAGCGCATACCATCAAGTAGAGCTGGAAGATGAATCAAAAATCAAAACAGCATTTTCAAAAAAGAATTGTCAATACTGTTTCAAGAGAATGCCGTTCCGAATTGCGGCGGCACCAGCAATGTTCCAAAAACTAATGGTAAAAGTTTTGGGCGAATTGAACTGAAAAAAATTTGGACGATATTTTAATTTTTGCGAAAGATAAAAAGGAACACCTCAAACGAATTGAACATGTATTTAGTAAAATAAAGGAATCTGGTCTAAGAATAAACCCTGAGAAATGCCACTTC
>MQRK01251503.1:11420-22330 GCA_001938485.1 Girardia tigrina | reverse complement strand
TATATATATATATATATATATATATATTAACTAATTAAGTTATTTTTTTTAGAAATTGATTATTGAACATGTTTATAAGTTTCATAAGAAAAAATAATTTGTAGAATAATTAAATATTGATTTCAATGTTTGATTGTTTTGTTTTTAATACAAGATATTAAAATTAAAGTGGTAGTTTGTATTATGGCGGTATGGGATAGAGAAGACACGATTGATGTTTCTGTAGTCTCGCTATTCATTAAGTCTTTTTGCTTTGAAATTCCACCCACATTCAACGTAAATCTTTTCCGGTGTTCCAAACTTTAATATCCCTTTCGGCAGCATAGTATGTACTATTTCTTCTTCGTCCTGTCTTTTGATTTCCTGCAAGCTAACATATTTACTAAAATGATCAATAATATCGTATCAACTCTTCCATGGTCCGCAAATATCTATGTATATTTTCTCAAATGCTTCTGTAGAAATTTTTTTGTGGCTTACTCTTTCCTAAATTTCTCACCGTTTATAAAAAGAAACGTTTCTTTTATCGCTTTTGACAAACATCAAAAACGCAAACATTACATAAATCATATAAAAATTACAACAAAATTTGTTATATTATTTATTTTAAGAAAAAAGTTCAGTTGTTTTAATTATTTTTATTTCTTTTAATTTAAATTTGAGTAGAACAATTTTGTCAATAATGACAAATAAAAGTTCCGTTGTACAAGTCTCATTTCCGCAACAAAGTCGAATTAGGAAAGAGACTCATTTTTATAAGGTAACTCAAATTTATATTACGAAAAATTATTATTTTTATATGATTTACTAATGGCATCACATCTAAGTCATTTCAAAAATACACTCGACCAACGCTTTCATTAGGCGTAAATTGAGCAAATACAATTGAAAGGTAATTGTCTTTTTTAATTGAGTGAATACGGACGAAAGGTTTATATGTCGTCAAGAAATTAATGTTTGAATTATTTTTCTTTTACTAATTACATAGTTGCATATACAAATTTATTAAGGATCGAAATCCCTAGAAATTTAGTACTGTTATAATCAAAAAATTAAATAAAGTATTCTTATATATATCAAAATAATATTTTAGACCCTGATATAGTAAAAAGTGTAATAAATTGATGTTGTAGAATGAGATGTTAAGAATTTTAATTGGACTTTCAATAAATTTATTGACAGCACAATTTGAAATGACTCTAAGACAATTCTCCACAAAACTTTCGTAACTAGACATCGTTTAAACATCGTTGTTTAAACAAATTTAAATTGCAATTTATTTACGTTTTTTTTCAATGTTTATTCGGTTCAGGATGACGAAACTTTTCAAGAAGAATAAATGTTACTTTTCAAAGATTCTTTTTTGAAATAGAAAAGTTTCAAAATAACATAAATGATACAGAAATATGAGAAGCAAATATTGCTATTCAACAGCACTTATTCTCAAATTTTTATTAATTTTTATTAATTTTTATTAATTTTTGAATTTTAAATTTCTATAGTTCTTATTATTATCGATTAATCGATAATTTCACAGACTAGAATTTACAATTAAATTATAAATACCAATTTTAATCTTCTTGCATTATTTAAATATTGAATAATTTAAATAAATAAAAGACAAGATCAGTTATTTGAAAAATTTATTAATAACAAAATCTATCGATTTAAACCATCGATAAAAAATTATTATTTTTAATTAAACAAAATTGAATTAAAATAATTTATTAAGTAAAGTTGTCACTTTACATATGGCCCTGCGGAAGAAGAGGAGTGTCCTGGAAAGTGAACGTCGGTTTGAGACGATCAATCTATATTGTTTTGTGTTGACTGTTTATATTCAGAATGAAGGTCTTCATGTCTTCGGATCGGAGCAACACTTTATAAGGTCCTTCACATGGTGATTTGAGAGAGCCGATGATGTTCCTTCTTAACCAGATTTCCGTGCACGTTAATAATGCTGATGGAACAAAGATTTTTTGTCATTTGTTTGTTTACAGCCAGACTTGTAAAACCACGTATGACTGTTTCTACATCTTCTTCTTCACTTTCTAAGATAATATCTCCCGTGAGGATAGTGGAAGAGCCGTACAAAAGTTGTGCCGGTGAGGCGTTTGATCCGGTTATCGTCGAGTTCTGCAGTCCGAGCAGTACCATTGGAAGATCGTGTGCCTACCATTGCTCTGCCGCGCCCGAGTAGGTTTTGAGCATGTTCTTTAGTGATCTGTAAAACCGCTCGATTTTTCCGTTGCACTCCGAGTGGTGTGGTGTCGTATGCGATGTTCGATTCCGAATTGTTGACACGTTTCTTTGAAATGATTAGAGAGGAATTGTCTTCCTAGGTCAGTAATAATGACTTCTGGAGTAATAATCGACTGATGGACGTGAAAACGAAAGCTCTCATTATAGTGGCAGCTGTTATTTCATGGATAAGAATTTCTTCGGATCACGGCGTGTGCCTGTCTATAATTGTTAATATAAAACGCTTACCGTCGACGCTGGGAAGCGGTCCGACTATATCCATGTGGATAACTTTAAACCGTCATATATCCGGTAATGAACCCAGCATTGCTTTGGTGTGCCTAGATATTTTGTATGCTCTGCACCTGTGGTACTCCTTTTTCCATCGTTGTATCTCGAATTTCATCTTAAGCCAGACATATCTGGAGCTGATTAGGTCGATGGTTTTATTTGCACTACAATGTGAGACTCCGTGTAGTCTGCAGAATTCATGGTAGCGGAACTTGACCGGTAAAATTATCCTTCTCTTGTTGCTGGTGATATCAATTAGCCTGCCGTTCACCGTGTGAACGTTGAAACTGTTCCCAGATAGTAGCGCCGCCTTCTTCTTCTGCTGTTCTGTCATGATTTCGCTCATTGTAATTGTTAAGATCTCTGTTTCATTCTCACCAGGCTCATCCATTCTATATGGAAATCAGCCACAATGTTTTCTGCTCCGTTTATATATTGTATTTAGAAGGTGAATTGATTGAGGAACTCAATATATCTCCATTGCCTGTATGACGGGTCATTCGTTGAATGAATGTAGTGCAGCGGCTTGTGGTGGGTTAGTATTTTGAAGCTGGTTCCTTCCAGATACTGTCTGAATTTCTTGATAGACAAATGTATTGCGAGAAGCTCTCTATCGAATGTCGAATATCTTTTCTCCGCCATGTTCAGTTTCGTCGAGAAAGATGCGATGGGTGCCAGTTTACAATTAACTTCGTGATTGAGGCTGGCGCCGACTTCAATACCGGTGGCATCAGTGCAGAGTACGAGTTATAAGTTATCATCAAATGGTTGCATCGTGGTGATCTCCTTTAATATTTGCTTGATCATCGTGACGGCATCTCATTGGGAGGGGCTCAATTTATGCATTTGGATTTCTTTTGTAGAAGCGAGGAGAGCATGCAGATGTGCCGCTTTCTGGGAGAGATTGGGAATCATCCACTGATAGAAGGTCGCCATGCTGAGAAATCTTCTCAGAGATTTCATGTTTTTCGGTTCTGGTAGGTCAATTATGCCTTCAATCCTTTCTATAATAGACTGGACGCCTTCGACTGAAATATTGAATCCCAGAAATTGGACAGTTTGAGAGCGAAAGTTGCATTTGTCAATATTTTTCTCCATGGAGGCCTCGGCTAATAAATTCAATAGAGTGGCAATATGGTTCTCGTAGTTGTCAGCATTTTCTGAAGAGATAATAATATCGTCAACATAAGATCACGTGATCCAACCCTTAGTCTTTTCTCGAAAGATTGGAGGCTCCAGGTGCACGGCTTTTGGCATTTCCTAGCAGCTTATCCATACCTTCGATGATAAAAACATAACTAGAAAGCTGTTGACCAAGATTGATTTGCTTTTTGAGGTTATTGATTTCAGCGGTCAGGAGCGCGATCTCGGTGGCGTAGGGTCCGGAGTTTGAAGTTGTCTCAACTGAATTGATGGCAACTGGAACTTTGATATTCAACAGATCATCGGCTAAACATGCCAATTCGGTCAGTGAGAGTGCCTTTTAGATATTCAGGAGTCTTTGGACATCGGTGTAGCAATTCTTTATTGTCAGATAATACTATGGCTTTCTCCTATCATATATTTATTTATTTTAAAATATACATATAAGAGTATTTATTCTTCCTATACTTTGTTTCTTTTCTTTTTGCACCTTTTTATCACAATGGAAGACTATTCATTACGCTGTCTTTCCTGAGATATTTATTTTTAGTTTAATTAATAAAAGAAAAGATATATTAATGTATCGAAGAAGTCATTAAATTGGCGGATGAGAAAATCAACAGCATTGAAGATTATTTCTTGAAACAAGAAGATACATTTATAATGAGAAAAGTCACTAAACAAATGCTACATATCAAAAATTCACAAAAAATTTAAATAAACTAGCTAATCACGAAAATAATTCCAACAACTCAAGCAATAAAAACAAAGATTATATTTTATAAAACATTTTGAATAAATTAAAATAGTTCGAAACAAATTACAACAAACTAGAAAAAGAAATATCAGATTTAAAAAATAACCAATTTAAATTTAAAAAAGAAAACAACAACAAACCCGAAACAAACAAAACATCATCACAAGAAGAAACACTTTGCTGGTATAACCAAAATTTAAAAACAAAGCGACCAAATGCGAAGCACCATGCGATTGGAAAAAAACCAAATGGTTCACCACTATTAGCACCAATTGTAGGTGAATTATTTGCAAGATTTATGGTGCAACCTGTTAATAGTTGTTTCAAATGTTTAGTTGATACTAGTTCTTGTTTCTCGTTAGTTTTGAAAATTCAAATAATTATCCAAATAATTTCAATTTATAGGCCACAAACGTAAATTCAATTAAAACTTTCGGTACTATTCAATTAAAAATCATAAGCAATAATCAAATTTCTAATGGGGTTTCATTATCGGTGAAATATAAAACACATTGGATCTGATTTTTTATCATATTATGGTTTTTTTGATAAATTGCAAAAACAAAAAAACTTTACATAAATAACTCTTAGACTCTTTTAACAAACGAAATAAATCGTGATGGTAAAACAGGAATAATTATTAAAAAACCTAACTTTATGTTCCAATATTCCAAAAGCAAAACATTTTATAATTCAACAAAATTAAATTATAAAGATCGAAAAATAAGCAATAAGAAATACAAATTGGACCGAAGTAATCCCTCTAAAAGAAACCAGCACAGAAACTATGTAGAAAATTGAAAATAGAATGGTTCTGAAGATATGGGCCACCTTTAAAAATAATTTCAGATCATGGGCAACAATTCGAAGCTGAAATATTCAAAAATTTATGCAAAAATATAACATAATCAAAAGTAGAACCGCAGCTTATAATTCTCAATGCAATGGAAAACTAGAAAGATGGCACAGAACTTTAAAAGAAATACTCCGTTGTAAAGCCAAAAATGATTTTATACTATGTTATCAACCAATATCGTATCAACCATTCAAAACATGACATATCCAAGGTGATATCGTCATGCATCCATCATATTAACGTATTGCATTCATCATTCATTGCAATGCACAACTGAACATTTAAAAAATACAGAAAATAATGAATAATATATATAATGCTCTAAGAACTAACTTATCAACCATTACCATCTTACTATCAACTATCCAAATACTTTATCAAACATACCATCAACCATCAAATTTACCATATGAAACATCAAAAAAACCTTAACAACCATATCATCAACCATCACATTTACCTCAACAACCATCAAAATTGACATATCAACCATCAAAATACCTTACCAGCCATATCATTAACCATCAAAATTACCATATACCTTATCCGACATATCAGAAACCATAAAATATACTTTATCAACCATAAAAAGTACCATATCAGCTATCAAATATACCTTAACAACCATATAATCAACCATCTAAATCACCTCATGAACAGCCATTTGTATATAAAAACCTTCAAATCTACCTTAACAGCAATAAAAAGTGACCCTAATTATATCAACCATTACCTTATCAACTTTTCAAAAAGTGAACATTTTAATATACATATGTTACATATGTATTATTGTTATATATTATATACAATCACTATGTGTATCATCAACTATTTACTGAAGAATCATCACAATATCAACCATTAATATTAGTATATTATTGTTATGTACATATAGTACATACTATATGATCACAAGTTGTGATCATATAGTGATTTACAACACATTCAACACAGTTCAAATATTTCTATGGTGTTTACATGTTATATTATTATCTATTATATTGTAGATATTTTTGTAGATATATTATATTGTATTATATTGCAGTTATATATCACACTGAAACTTGATTCATCAATGTAAATGTAATATAAGTGTTACATGTATGCACTAGGTCTAGGCAGGCTGCACTAAGCCTATGAAGGCTACCCTAGGCTATAATCTAAATGTAGGGTGTAAACTATTTATAGGTTTTGTAAGAATTTATATATAAAAATTTACATAAATTACTGAAAAACATAGACAAATACATGATTTTCATGTAAAATCATGTTATATATGCATTTTTCAATGATGAAGATGTATGTAATACATGTCTTATAGTATAATTACATCTAGTCATATATTGATATACATAACATAAAGCATCACAGTCAATGAAAAGGTTGAATAATTGCGCAATTGTACATCTTTCTATCACGCAACAGACTATATTTCGCTTATATTTATATATCCATAGTATTAATATGTTGATCATAATCATTTATGGCTTCGATAGATTGTATACTAATATTGGTGATATGGTAGGTAAACTGGATGGATCAAGGGCTAGCCCAGGCTTCTTACAGCACATTATTCAACATTTTCCATTGAAAAAGAACACAGTTGAGTACTCTAGCCTATATTAAGATAGCCAGGACTAGCCCAGGCTAGTCTAGGCTAGCCAGGAAAGTTTAAAACATATGTATATGAAACATATGTACTGAAAATCGACTATATTTAGAGAATTAGCAATTCAAAGTCCTGCCTTATTCTTTATTTGAAGAATCTACAATTCAAATTCAAACACCGACCAATCATAAGTGCATTTGGGTAATCGCGATCGTTGCTAGGGTACCGGGAACCAATCAGAAGCGTTTTCAAGTGAGTGGGAACCGTTGCTATGGTAACTGCGACCGTTGCTAGGGTTAACGCGACCGTTGCTAGGGTTATCGCGATCGTTGCTATGGTAACTGGAACCGTTTCCATGGTAACCGTTGTCATGGCAACGGGTGACCCCCCTTGGGGTGAGGCAGAACTCTCATTTTCCTCCTACTGTTATCAATTTTTATCCAATTCCAAGCTAAATGTTTCGTTATTCTATATAATATTGATCCTAAATATCCTCTAAAATCGTCCCAAATCAAAATCCTTATCCTGTTTGGTGTTGATTATTGTCTATAAAATTTCCGTTACTATTAGTGGTTATTCTTACCATTCATCCAGAAATATATATCAATATCCGGCAATTACCATACCATATCCATCCATTGAAATTGTTTAGAGATTCTTTCCCGTAAAATTGCCAGATTAGTTTACTATTTTCATTGAAATTTACTTGTTTTATCCGTTTTCTCTTTTGATCTATTAATATATTAAAATAAAATATTTTAAGACTATTTATTTTTATTTATCGAGTAAAAGTAATTCTGACTAAAGAAACATTTTTCAGCAAGAATTACGTTTACAATCGGTCGGCATTGCACGAAAAAATGGGGTCCGCAAAATATTGTCGTCTCTGCTTGTGTCACCCAGGCAATGGTAGTGTCGCTGCAGGATTCTCAGATATTCTGAGGGACGGCAGTCGCCAAGCTTTTTGTTGTTATTGAATATTTCATCGAAATGAATGAAACTGGAACTTTGCGACTGGTGATAATCGCATGCCGGAGATCAGAGAACTGTTTTACGTAATTTGAGTCGAAGAATTCTTGGAATTCTGTTAATATCTGAGGTGGCAGATTCGCAGTAAGATACAAAAATTTAGTCTGTTCTGTGGATGAAATCCGAAATATTACATCAATTTGCTTGAACCAGATCTAAATATTGTCGAAGATTGGAATTTTTTGGCTTACGTGGTTGCACTCAAGCGAACCACTTTTGGCACCATCGTAATCTTCTTGCATTATTTAAATATTGAATAATTTAAATAAATAAAAGACAAAATCAGTTATTTGAAAAGTTTATTAATAACAAAATCAATTGATTTAAACAATCGATAAAAAATCATTATTATTAAATAAACCTTTTCCAGTCCATTGTTGCCATATGACAACATATTTGAAAAATTAAATTATAGTTAACTCTTTTATCCAATTTAAATTTTACACATATTAGTTATTTACATATCAGTTATTTGAAAAATTTATTAATAACAAAATCAATTGATTTAAACAATCGATAAAAAATCATTATTATTAATTAAACCTTTTCCAGTCCATTGTTGCCATATGACAACATATTTGAAAAATTAAATTATAGTTAACTCTTTTATCCAATTTAAATTTTACACATATTAATAGTGTAAAAAAGTCTAATAGATGACACTACATATATTAGAATGCAAAAAAGCGTGATTCTCACTTGTTTCTTAGCAATTTAAATCAACATTGTAACGGATATTCAAAGCTCCAATATTTTGCTTAAATAATAATTTGGGCTGGTAAGGGTTAACAAAA
Source organism: Girardia tigrina (assembly GCA_001938485.1). NCBI lineage: Eukaryota > Metazoa > Platyhelminthes > Tricladida > Dugesiidae > Girardia > Girardia tigrina. The sequence goes on along the minus strand of MQRK01251503.1, from coordinate 13,610 downwards.
TTTAAATTAAAAATCATTATTTTGAATTTAAGAAAATTGAATTAAAATAATTTATTGATTAAGTTAAGTTGTCACTTTACACTAATAATAAATTTTCCTCTTCCTAACCAATTCACAGGAGGGGGTCGCTTATAGGCAGACTCCGCTGTGTGTACTGGAGAAAGAAGAAGGAATTATTATGTCCATATAATATATAAATATATATTTAATTATTTGTAACAAATAATTTATTATTTATAATAACTAGTTATTTATGAATTTTAAATAAATAAAAGAATCAAAAGAATAAGAATAAAGAATATTAAATTGTATTTTTATTTTTTTAGTAAATTTTAGAGTTAATCTAAAATTTCGTTTAATAAGTAAATTAAATATTATTTTTATTTTTACAGAAAATGTTTAATTACAGTAGAATGATTCTGATTTAAAATGAAGATCGGAGGTTATGACTAATAAATATGTTATTTCGAATAAGAATTTTTTTAAGTACAAATTAAAAATTATTTCGATAACAGAGATCGGCAAATTGGTTATCAAATTAATAAAAAATGGAGAATTTGTTCAGATTTCATTTAAAATAATTTTTGCGCTTGATGTATTCATGAATTCTGATATAGATGTAACTAACAATAGAATTAATACAAGTACCAAACGTTACCTAATAGCATTAATATTCTACCTTTGGCGCGGACTCAGATACCAATGCGGCATTGACAATGTCCTAACTTCATTATACACTATCTCAAGATTTATCAAACCCACTGCCTGTAACACTAAAATTATGGATTCAATTTATCTTACAAAGTATTTTCCTTTAGTCTATTCTCTTTTAATCAAAAAGACAAATGATAATTTTATAAATCAAGTCATACGCTAAAGTAAGTTTTGAAGAACCTTATTTCTAGTTAAAAATATTTACAATTCAAATTAAAGATTTTATTAAATATTTTAAAGAAAACTTTTCCTATTTCTACAGATCTATTCTATAATTCTATATTCTATATTTTGCTGCTCTATTTTACAAATAGTTTCTTCTATCGATTGTTTCTTCATACGCAATTAAGATTTGGATTTATTGAAAAATAATGTAATTTTTAGTATATCAAAAATTGTTGAAAAATTTGAAAATGAAATTTGTTTTTAAAAGATAATAAAAATATGACTTAAATTAATTAGTAAAAAAACTATTTAAACACCATTCAAAATTTTCAAATTTTTTTTAAAAAACGTGATTAATTTCGACGTATCACCCGTCATCATTAGACAAAACAAATAATGATAAAACAACGTATATATAATATATATGGAAGCAATGATTATGTAATCAATTATGCAATTGCTTTTTAATTAAAAACTTTTAATACAATGGTTGAGATTGTTACTTGAACATTTATTATAGGATTGTGAGTCCTGATTAATAAAGCTTCACAAACAACTCACTCCCAATAATTTAATTATGTAACAATTGCTTCAATATATACGTTGTTTTTATCATTATTTGTTTTCTCTAATGATGACGGATGATACGTCGAAATTAATCACGTTTTTAAAATGAAAATTTTGAATGATGTTTAAATGTTTTCTGTAAAATTTTGCCATTATTTTATTAAATTCTTAAGGAAACTATGTTTATATTACTAATTTATATTACTAATTTGAAATGAGCATAACATTTGGTTTAACTTTAATATGTTCGAACTTTTTATTCAAGACCATATTTTAAAATTTAAACTCAAATTTAAATTTGTCATGACTTCAAAAAAACATTTCTATCACAAAATCTATTTTTTTAAACAATTTATAGAGGAACAATTTTTCTTTACACAAACCCTTATAAATAATTCTACTGCTCTATAAATATGAATATTTCGAAAATTGTAATATAAATTTAAAACATATATTTAACAATTTACGTTTTATATTATACATTTATATTACATTTTACTTTACAATCAATGAATCTTCTCTCTGAGTAGTCTTACCCAATCGACCGTTTCCGAAGAGGATGTAGCAGTTTCGATGAAACTTGGAAAACGATAGTATGTTCAACACTGTTCTTCTGGAAACTGCGTTGCTTGCAGATGTTTTTGATAGAAAAACCGAGGAAAAGAATATCAAATAAAGTTTTTCAGGCGTTGGTGGAATGCTCACTATGAGGGTTAGTTTTAAGTTTCGCCAAAATAGTTTATT